>NW_021030061.1:0-24916 GCF_004153795.1 Camellia sinensis
GTTTAGATTATTCAAAAAAAAAATTATATTGATTCGATAATTATAGTTATATAATTTTATTATATTTATTTTTTAAAAATAAATGTCAATTATAATTTAAAAATACACAATTATTTTTTAAAACAAATATAATAACAATTATCAGATTAATATAATATTTTTTTTGATAGATGACCTACACAAAAATGAGACTCCATGGGCCTGTGATAACGTCATGATCCAATAACACCCTCCAATCCACTAAAGACAAATCTAAGCCTTTGTTTTTTATTTATATAATATATATATATATATATATATATCAAACTCAAGTATTTGTAAACTTATTTTGAAATTATTTTTTTTTTAAAATGCGATTTTATTAAAGTCATTTTTAAAATATGATTTTAATTAACTTTTCAAAAATATTTTAAAGTCACGTTTAAAAAAAAAAAACCTCAAAAAAATAACTTGAAGTTGGGAAAAAATTCAGAACAACTTACATTTTAAAAAAAACACACATTATCATTAAGGTCGCATTTTTAAAATACGACTTTAGCCCAGTTGGTTTTAAGTTGGGACTTAGGACTAATAAGCACATATGAAAAAAAAAAAAAGCTACAAAATTAAAATGACAAAACACTTGACTTTGATGCAAAATTATCAATTGACCATATACAACAAAAAGTCAAAAAAGCCTATTTCAATGAAGGCAATTTTGTCTTCTAATGCAACAAAGCAAACAGAAAACAAACGAACAAAAAAATCTCAGCTAAAATTTTTTTAAAAAAAGCCAAAAAAACCAACATTGTGAAACGTAACTGTTAAAAACATTTTAAGTCGCGTTTTAAAAGTAAGACCTCAAAAAAACACATAAGTTAGGAAATAAATTTAGAACAACTTACATTTAGAATAAATAAAATTATAAGAACTCAAATTTGGTAAATGAGCAGTGAAAACTCATTTTAGTATTCAGTTCTATAATCAGTTACAAGCATCTATCTATCTATTATCTATCTATCTATACTATTATAAGTGAAACTCTTATGGTGTCCTGAGTTCTTGTTTTCTTTGTGCCACGTGTCCAATTTTTTATTTAAAATTAAAAAAAAAAATTAGATAGATGAGTGGATGAGACTTGAACTTTAACTTTTGTCAAATGAATAAGACTCTTACCACTTAACTAGCACACAATATATGATAAATATTTATTTTATTTATATTATTTGAATGCACACGCATCCGTGTGGAACCGTAGTTTATATATATACAGTTTGTGAATCACTTTATATGTATATTTCAATTCAGGACTGAAAATATAGTTTGTTGAGCTAAATAACAATGACCAACCAAACTTAAAATTACAATTACATAATAAAGATACTTATATTATATGAAATATGATGAATGGATTAAAGGATTCAATTAATGTTACCTAATAGATTGATATAGTCTTGAATTTTTACTATAACTAACTAGATTTTCTACTGTCAACAGTTAGGATGGCTAGTGCTTTGGAAACTCTATGTGGACAGGCATATGGAGCTCAACAATCAAAAACTTGGAACTCAAATCTCACACTGCTATTTTCTCCTCATCATTGTTTGTCTCCCCTCTATATAATCTGATCTATATGGGAAATACTCATTTCATAGCCAGACCCTTTAATTCACGTGAGCCGTAAATTCATAATTTGTTTGTTCCCCGCCTCTTTGCTTATGCATTCTTCAACACTTGTCCGATACTTCAAATGCAAGTTTATCATTCCTATGCTCATAAGCTCATGTGCCACTCTGCATTGCACATACCTCTTTGTGGGTTCTAGTGTTCAAGTCCGATTGAATAACCTTGAGGTGCGTTGGCGATTGATATTTAAATTGGTTGAATGTGATCTTCTCGTTTTGTACATGAAGTACTCTTCTACTGTGAAAACCCGGGTCCCAATTTCAATGGATGTGGTACGAGAGTGGAGAGTTCTTGCTTTGATTCCTTCTGCTGTTATGATTGTAATTTTATTTGCGAATTTCTTAAATAGAGTTTCAAGGCTTTTGTTTGCTACATATTTCTGATTTTAATTGTGATGAATGCAGTCTCGAGTGGTGGTCATTTGAGTTTCTTAATCTTGTTGTCTGGACTTTTGCCAAATCCAGAGCTCGAAACTTCTGTCTCTCTGTATGGTATGTGCTCTCCATAATGTTGATGATATGATTTGAATGTTCTAAACTGTAATTCAAATTGTGATTTTGAGTTTAAAGTAACTACTCTTACTTCTTTGTCAATTTCATGAACAGTCTCAATACGATCGCTACACTCTACCAATACTTATGGCTTTGGTTGCTCTTTAGTATGCTCATGCAATATGTGCACTTGTACAGTAAAAAATGTTTTCTCCACATATATGTATGATTGCAATCTATAGTTCTTTTTTTTTTTTTTTTCTTTAGCACTAGAGTTTCAAACGAATTAGGAGCTGGAACCCACAAGGGCACGTATAGCTGTATTTGCCGTGATGTTCTTACAATCACAGAGACTACAATAGTGAGTGCAACCCTCTTTCACCCGAAGCATTTTTGGGCTATACTTTTAGCAATGAGAAAGAAGTTTGTGATTATGTCACAGCCATGCGCCTCTAGTTTGCCTATCGGTTATATTGGCAGCATACAAGGGTCCTTCAGGTTAAATTTTGCCCCTCAACGTCATATCTAGTATTTATATATTTGAATTTAAATGATAATATCTTTTACACTAGCTAACTCTTCTTCTTCTTCTCTTATTTATTATTTTTTTCATTAGGTGTTGCTTGCAAGGGGATGTGGGTGGCAACACATAGGGGCTTATGTCAACCTCGGAGCATTCTATCTGGTTGGAATTCCTATTGCTGCCATATTGGGTTTTTGGGTACAATTAAGAGGAAAAGGCTTGTGGATTGGAATACAAGTTGGTGCTATTGTGCAATCAATTATGCTTTTTCTAATAACAAGTTTCACAAATTGGGAAAAACAGGTTCATTTTCTATCTCACATCTCTTCAAGCTATTTATTTGGTTTAACTGGACAATACATTTGAAAAGCAATCGCTTGACTAAGGAAAAATTAAAGGAGAAAAAATGTGGAATGTTGAAAGTCAATTTCTATCCATGGAGATCCTAATTTTCTTTCACTTTCTTCATTCGTTTTAGCAAATGAATGGAGTACCAACAATGATGAAATGGGTACTGTTTTTATTTTTATTTTTTAATAATTTGATTCATATAAGATATTATTACAATGAAACTTAATGAATTACAATTATAGTAATGAAAATCAAATATAATATAATTTTTTTTACAAATAAACTCCCAAAGTGAGACAGAAAATTCCAATTAATATATGAGAAATAAGACTTACATGTATGTGGGGAGCTTCGAACTATTGATCTCATACTGAGGTGTAGGATTTCTACCCAATAGGACTAGCCCTGTTGGTTATGAAATGGGTATTCACCATATCTAGTAAAATTGATTTTTATGAAATGCAAAGAGCTAGTAGGCCTAGATAAAAGATCATGACCAAAGATTTGGATTAAAACTAGAAGCGGGTTGGTTTTTTGATTTTTTTAGCCTGGATTAAAAAGTTTGGTTTCGGAAGGACTTTTTGATTTTTTGACTTTTTTGACCTTTTTTGTGAGAGAATAGTATAATAATTATGGGTTGGATGTGATGTTTTGTTGGTTGTAGCTAAAATAGCCAAAAAATACCTACAAACCTTTTTCCCAAACGGTGCCTTAGTCTGAATTGTTTGGCATACAATTAATTAGTCTTTTTTTGTTTTTTCTAAATTACGTCAAAGTTATTTACTTTTTAAGTCCATTTTGTATAAACAAATTTAAACGGTAAAAAATAAGTTCAAAAATTACTGTGAGTTTTTTGGATTAAGTTTTTTGAAAATTGAGTTTTTTAATTTTCGTGTTTTTTTGTTTTTAGTTAATATTTTTAAAATTTTAGACATTTTTTTTTTACTTTTTTAGATGCACCTTACTTAGATGTATCTAAAAAGTAAAAAATTTGTGAAAAAATATTTTAAAAAATTAATAAATACATAAAAATACAAAATATGTACGAAATTCTCGTTTTTTTTTTTTTGTATTTTTGGTATTTAGTGAATTTTTAAAAGGTTTCTTTCACAAATTTTTTACTTTTTAAGTATATTTATGTTAGGTATGTCTAAACAGTTTTAAAAAAAAATGTTTAAAATATTAAAAAAATTCAGTAAAAATAAAAAAAATACGAAAAATAAGAAAATAAAATTTTCTGAAAAGAGGTTTTATAAAACTTTAACCAAGCATGCTGATTGCTTTTAGCTTCTCTTTTTTTTTTTTTTTTTTTTTTTTTTTTCTCTCTATGTTGTATCTAGTATTTTTTTTTTCAAATTTAAAACAAAAGTTAATTTTTCTGCCTATCTTGTCTAATTGAATAGAATTCATAAGTGTAAAATATTTTGAATTTAAAAAAAAAAAAAAAAAACCACTAATGACAAGGTGAGTAGCGAAAAAGCCACTAAAAAGTCCATCCAAACAGTATATTAGTAGCAATTTCTTTGGTAGGACCGGACCAAAAACCTTGCACCCAAGAAGAAGAGGAAAAGAAAGAAAAAAAAAATTGCAACGACTTTATATGATTTTGGAAGTATTTTTGTTAAATTTTACCATTTTAATAGCATTTTGTTGGGGACAATTTATAGTTTCAATTTAAATACACTTTTAAGTCTAGTTTTAATTTGGTTCTTTCGTCTATATTTTTGTTGATTTTGTCTACATGTACACCTTAGTAAATTGACAAATATTTCAAAATTTTTAATTTTAACATTCAATTTAAACAAAAGAATCAAATTGAAACCTTAGTAAATTGACCATCAAAATTATTAATTTTAACCTCCAATTTAGTTTGGAAGTATTTTTGTTAAATTTTACCATTTTAATAGCATTTTGTTGGGGACAATTTATAGTTTCAATTTAAATACACTTTTAAGTCTAGTTTTAATTTGGTTCTTCCGTCTATATTTTTGTTGATTTTGTCTACATGTACACCTTAGTAAATTGACAAATATTTCAAAATTTTTAATTTTAACATTCAATTTAAACAAAAGAATCAAATTGAAACCTTAGTAAATTGACCATCAAAATTATTAATTTTAACCTCCAATTTAGATGAAAGGACCAAATTGTTTGAATTGAAGCTAGAAAATTAAAGTGAAATTTGAGTCCAACTATTAGAGTGAAAATTGCAATTAACCAAAAATAAGTAACAACAATATAACTTTCAAAGTAGTCAATCAAATTCTTTTGGACAAATGAGATCCGATTAACTTGATTTTTGTCGTAAGAAGGGTTATATAAAATGGATAGTTCAGATCACTATAACAAATGAACGGTTCGACTTACTACAACAAATTTTAGAGACACAAATTTAAGAACGAAATATCTTAGTTGCCGAAAAATTCATTGTTGTATTTTTAGCGATGAAACTAGACATTTAATAATAATTACTATCCTTTTAGAACAAAATATTCATTTCAAAAAGTAAACTGTTTTGTCATCAAATTATTTTGTTTCTAAAAATATATTTATTAGTGACATTTTTAAATTATCACTAACAACCATTTTTTTACTTTTTCAAATTACATTTTCATGACAATTGAAATTTGTATCCTAATATTTTTCGCGATAATATTTTCACTTTTAAGAGTGAAAATGTTTTCCTTGAAACTTTTAGGGCCATTGAAAAGACTTATTTACCTATAGGGAAAAGTTTCTCTTCAGTCCACTGTGTAGACTAAAACATACTGTTGGGCCCGTGAAGCCTATCATGGATCCATTGAGGTGATCTGAACTGTTCAATATGTAGAGCTCATCGATTACTTCATATCTGCAAAAAATCACGTTGATCAGATATTAGTAACTCCTTGATCAGAACATATTTTTGTCAATGGTAAATATGATTTTAAAAAATAAATTGTTGACACAAATGTATTCCAATCAAGGATCTACATATATCTAATCAACGTAATTTTATATAGACATGAAATACTCGACGAATTCTACATATTAAACGGTTTGGATCATCAAAATGACAAAATGAGACACATAGTGAGCCCCACGGGCCCAACAACACACTCTAATCCACAAAGTGAACTAGAGAGAAGCCTCTCCCTTACCTATAAGTCCAGCTCATTTTTTCACTTATCAATATCCCTAAAATACCCTTACTTCACCTTCTTCGTACCTATTATTAACACTATGATGATTCTCTTCTATTTCACCAGCAACCACCTTCGGCGATAGTTTTCGGCAACACTTTTTTGATTTTTATTAATAAAAATAACATCTATCACCACATCAGTACTCCCCCCAATCAATCATTCATTCATATTTACATGCACTTTCACTTACATAAATACAAAGATAAATTACAAATACACTCCTTAAAATTTGATTAAAATACGAATCGCCCCTTATGGTTCTGGAAATTATATTCCACCCCCTGAGGTTTCTAATTTCATAACAAACCGCCCATTTTATTAATAAATCATCAAGTCAATTAACAGTTTTTAATGATGTTAGAAATATGTTTTAAATAATAATTTAGGTAATTTTATTTTTGTATAAAAGAACAATTATGAATTTCATTTTTTCAGTTAATTTTGTTAAATAAAAAATTCTAAGAAGTGGGTATTTGTAATTTTTTGTATTACAAGAGATAATCTCTATTTTAAGCAAAAATCCTAGGGGTTGTATTTGTAATTTATCCTAAATACAACTAAATAGGCATATATAACCCAAACTAATCTAATAAATTTATTAAAAACACGTTCAGTGATAAATTTATCACTAATCGATTTTTTAAAAAATTACAAATAAATTCAATTTACTCACTCTTGCTTATGTTCTTTGAGGAGTTTATTGCAGGCAACTCAAGCGAGGGAGAGGCTATTGGAAGGAAGATCTCAGCAAATAGTGGATTAATGTGAAATGGGGGAGTTTTTGGGGCGTGATTATAGCTTATTTTGATTTAAAAATTTGCGCCAGATTGTTTGGTACAGCTTCTACTTATAATTTATTAGGCAGAAATAGTTTAAATAAACTGAAAAAAACTGACTATTTAAAAGTTGGGATAAGAATGCTTTTAACTTTTATTTTCTGATTATCAGTTTTTAATTTAAAAAAAGTTTCACCAAACAAGGCCATAGATTGTTACTGAATTAGTCTTTTAATCTTATTTTGTAAAATTAAAAGCATCACTAAAAATTAAAGAAATGAGATTCATGCCTCAATTTTTCATTGTTCTTGATAGCAGAACATGAACAAAATTCACATAACACTTAATTTTCATTTCATCATTAATTTGTTGGTTATATGAATAAAAAAAAATCTTTTTACATACAAAAATGTAAATTTATCTTGTATTTTCATATTATTAACATTCATTTTAGTTCCTTTTAACTTTATTAAAACAACAATACTACAAACTCAGATTTAACTATTCAAAAATTATCCAAAATTATTATATTGTATTTTAAATTTTTTTTCTACATATGAACCTTACACTACCCAAACTTAATCTCCACTACACAATCACCAACTCAAAAGATTTTTCTAGGTTCCAGACTTGTTCTTATCAAAGAGAGACTAATATAATTATGTTTAAATTGTGAAACTTACTGTATTTTTAAAATTTCAGGAAAAGATGTGCAATTTAAACATAGGTATACAATATAATAATTTCAGGAAAAGATGTGCAATTTAAACATAGGTATGCAATTTAAACATAGGTACACAATGTAATATAATAATGCGCCTCCGTCCACCCGCCGCCACTCACCACTACCATCCACCGTTCGCCACCACCACTCACAACCCACCTGCCACCACCATCCATCGCCCGCCACCACCAGCCACCCACCATCACCACCACCACCATCACCCCCCACCCACCCGCCACCCACCTGCTACCACTACCCACTTGCTACCACCCACCACCCTACCGTCAACCACCCACCCACCACCACTACCTACCTACCACCACCTGCCACCACCCGTTACCTACCACCCACCGTCGCCATTTTCTACCACCGTCTTCCGCCGCCACTTGCCACCAATTGCCATTTCTCACTCTTGTTTATATTTTAAATTTTTTTTAAACATTTTATCAATTACCAAACGCGTTTATAGTTTATGTTTTTCTAAAAATAAACAAAACAAAAATCAGTTTATAAAATTTTTGTAAATATAAACTAAAAACGTAAACGTTACCAAACAGACCCTTAGTTTTTGTTAATTTAATTAAGTCACTTCGATCACAAGCTATATAAGTTGAAACTGTATTAAAATAGAAAGGTAAATTATAAAGACGTTCTCAGATTTGCATAAAATATAAATTATTTTTATAATTTAAAAAATTATAAATATTTCTTTGTTATAATTTTTTATTTAACAAAATTAATGAAGAAAATATAATTTATAATTACTCTCTTATATAATAATAAAATTACTTAAATTATTAACTGAAACATATTTTTAACATTATTAAAAACTGTTAATTGAGTTGATGATTTATTAATAAAATGACGATTTGTTATAAAATTAAAAATTTGGGGGCGAGTTGGAATGTAATTTCTAGAGCCACTGGGAGCGATTCGTATTTTGATCAAATTTCAATAGTTGTATTTGTAATTTATCCAAAATATAGAACTAGCGGGTGACACACGTGATGGGTGTATAATTCAAATAAACAAGAATAAAAGAAAATAATAATAAATTAATATTTTAATGTGTACTTAACTTAATTAGTATAAGTTCCTATGGTTATGATTTCAATCCTTACTCACTTCTTTGTGTAATTTTTAAAAAATAAAATAAAAAAATGCTATCACGTAACATGAGAAGAGCAAAGATTTCACCAGAACAATTGAGAGCTTCCCTTAACAATAGTAAGGTCAAGTCTGGCTATCCTAAATAAGTACATATTTTTTATCTTTTTATCTTTTTTTCATCATATTATCTCTCTACTTTTCTGCATATATTTTCGTAAAAAGATAAAAAATACACTTATTTAGGTCATCCCAAACAACCCTAAGTATAGACAGAAGATATAGCAGATAGATAGATGTGTGAGGCATGCATGATGTAGACTGCACTCCTGTGAAATATCTTTATCATATTCTGTGTTTTGTTGTTTTGTTCACTTAGACTTTTTGTTTTAAGTTTTAATATTTTTCAATGTTTTTTTTATCTGAATCTAGATTTAATTGATTGATTTTCATAGCAATACGTGCACACCATCTAATATATATTTGTATACAAGCATTTTCTAAGTTTTTTTTTTTTTTTTTTTTTTTGGCATCATCAATTCCTTGTAGAGCCAATTGCATGCAATAATTTAAATAAAATGAAATAAAAGAAATAAGGGAGAATTATAAATAAATAAATAAATTCAAAATTTGACATTTATAACAAAATAAATCTTGAATTTGTAATTTTATCAATTCAAAACTTAATTTTTTGAATGTTTTTAATTTAAATCATTTGTCTATTTTTATCAAATAAATTGACATAAAAATAATATTTTAATCATTGAACTCAACAAAAAATTTAAACATTTTATATACAATACATTGAATTTAAAGACTTTTTTTTGTCAGTTTTACTTTACAAAAATAAACGAATGATTTAAATTAAAAATAATTTTAAAAATAGAATTTAAATTGATAAAATTAAAATTAAAAATTTATTTTATTATGAGTCAAATTATAAACTTTTTTTTGGTGCAAAATGGTTGCCTGCGAACCCTAATTAGTAGTAGTTGCTAGTGACTGTAGATTAGAAAGAGAAAGAAAAGAAGGAAGATGTGGTCGTGATCATCGTCGATATAAGGTACAAAGCAAGAGAAGAAAATAAATGACTACAGGACTTGTGGGTCTATCTAAAAGGTTTTAAAATTAAATAAAATACATACTTTTTAAAAAGGACTTGTGGGTAATTTGCCCAATTTATAATTATTTTTTAGGTTGAATTTGGGTAGAAATAGAGGTTTGATGATAAGACCGAGCCAGACTTGAGACACATATAAATTTCTTTATTATATAAGTCTATTTTGGTAACATAATTAAAAGTTAGCTTTTTTATTTTTTGACTTTTTTGAATACATCATCTCTCTATTTTTTTTTTATATATTTTCAAAAAAATTAAAAAAATTAAGGTGTGTTTGGTTTGTGTTTTGAGATAAATTTCAAAAAAAAAAAAAAACTGGAGAGAGGATTTAGAAATTTTTTTGGTTGATGTATAGGAAAGAAAGTGGTTTTAAAAAAAAAAATTCAAAAAATTTGAACCAAATAAAATTTTAAAAAAATTCTCAAAAATTATATCTGAAGACAAATCAAACAAATCTTAAAAAAATAATTTTTAACCTACTTTTTATAATATGTCATCGTATCAGTACGACGGGAAATATTTAATATTCTAGAGTATCACGTGTTTTGTACTCATTAACTAATTATCATTTAATATGTCTTCTTAATATTCCTAAACTAATCATCATTTAATATATCTATTCATATTTTTCAATCACCAATATAATAATACCATCATCATCCATCTCCCTCACCAATCATAATATTATAAAATATCAATATTTATATTTTAAAATTACCGATAATTTATTCCAGTCCGACTGCCGCCCGCGACCTGACTACACCGACGACTGACTCATACCTCTATACCAATCTCATCCAATTCAAACATCCCACCGCTTATTTGACTGTCTAGCCTATGTTGATTTTCCAGTAGGGGAATGGAATGCCAAAAATACTTCACACAAATATAATGTATATATATATATATCAATGTAATTTTACAAAATAATTACAAATTAACAATAAATTTTTAAAAAAAATTAATAACTAAAATCATATAAGATTTCAGTGTAGTTATAATTATTTAAGAAAAATTTAGTCAAAACTCCTCTATTATTATTTTTTCTTTTATAAAGTTCTTAAGAGAAAAATATATAATTAAATAAGGATAAAGTAATTTTTTTTTTTTCTTGAACAATGTTACCAGTGTAACATATTACATTCAAACACAGTAACATGTTACTGTAAACAGCAGTAACATATTATTGTCAAATAGAGTAATTGTCAAACAGAATAACATATTACTAAAGAGAAGTAATAGTTACTGTCACTACAAAAAAATTGTTTTTTGCGACGGCAAAACGCCGTCAACAAATACTCCACACGCCGTCTCAAAAGCTTTTGCACGGTAAAATATCTTTTTGCGACGGCAAGTGAGGGTCGCAACAAAAGGGGGTTGCAAAAGGCTTTAGCGACGGCAAGTGCCATGCCATTGTTTAGCGACAGGAAAATCTTTTTTTGCACGGCAAAATTCTGTCGCCAATAATGGATGAAAATCTGGGTTTTTTTTGCAATGGACAAGTCTCTTCCGCCGGTAAAAGAGGTTTTTTTGCGATGGCAAAAATCCCGCGCTAAAAAGTGTCGTCGCGTTTGACTATAGTCGACGGCAACCTGAGCCGTCGCTAATGACTATTCTCGACGACATTATAACCGTCGCTAAAGCCTTGTTTTTTCTATTAAATTCCATACCTTTTGCGACAGTATGTGCCGTTCGCAAAAAGTCTGGTATAATTCCTTTTTACGACGAGGTGTTCTGCCGTCTCAAAAAAAAAAATAAAAAATAAAAAAAACCCTTTTTTAAAATTATTAAAAATATAAAATCTACTTGTTATAAATGAAAAAATAACTATAAAAAAAAAATCCAAAAATTATATAATAAGATAAAATACATACATAACAAAAGTTAACAAATGATGAAAATTCATAATGTGTCCATTTATAACAATACATAAATAAAAATTCATAACAATAAAAATATGTCACTACATAAGTTCACAATAGTACATACATAATTTGTTCACAAATTTAAATAACATAAATCAAAATCAAAACCAAAAGTTTTCGTCTTGATTCTTTCGTGGGTTACAAAAAACAAAAGTTTGGTCATTAATTTACACGCCCGCATTCCAAAGAAGCCAACTGCTACTCAGAGAAATATTGAAAAAAAAATAAAATAAAAATAATTAATAACAATATAATGGTGTTAATTTAATTACAAGAAAAAATATAAAAAAAATTACTACTATTATAGAAAGAAATAGTTTAGCAAATATATTTGACTAGACCGAAATCCGCTCTAACTCTCAAACCGGAACACCAATTCAAGCCCCGTCTTCTCCACAAGTCTATCGTGTCCTAGCGGTCGTGTGTGCCAAGTTTCGTGCTATAACCGACACCGTTTGGTGATTTTGGCATTAAACCCTCGAATTCAGTTTTTTAAGGAACTAGTTTTGCCTAAAGTGAAGTCCAGCTCTAACTCCCAAACGGAGAACCGACTCGATTCGAGCCCGTCTTCTCCCACAAGTCTCTTCATGCCTAGGCGGTCGTGTGTGCCAAGTTTTCGTGCTAAACCGCGCACGGTATTGGTGAATTTGGGACATTACACCGTCGAAATTTAAGTTCTTAAGGAACTAGTTTGCCTAAAGTGAAATCCGGCCTAACTCCCAAACTCGAGGAAACCCGACTTCGAGCCCCGTCTCTCCTCCTACAAGCTCTCGTGCCTAGGCAGTCGTGTGTGCCAAGTTTTCGTGCAAACCCGACGCCGATTGGTGATTTTGGGGCTCTTAACTCCTCGAATTCAAGTTTTCTTAAGAACTAGTTTGCCGTAAAGTGAAATCCGACTCTAACTCCCAAACGGGAACACCGATTCGAGCCCCATCTCTCCCACAAGTCTCTCAATGCCTAGGCGGTCGTTGGTGTGGTTCCAAGTTTCGTGCTAAACCGACGCCGTTTGTGATTTTGGGGAATTAACACCTCGAATTTCAAGTTTCTTAAGGAACTAGTTTGCCTAAAGGTGAAGTCCGAGCTCTAACTCCAAACGTGAACCGATTCGAGCCCGTCTTTCTCCCACAAGTTCTCATGCTAGCGGTCGTGTGTGCCAAGTTTCGTCCTAAACCGAGCGTCGTGTGGTGATTTTGGGGCATTACACCTCGAATTTTTAAGTTTCCTTAAGGAACTAGTTTCCTAAAGTGAAATTCGGCTCTAACCCAAATCCGGAACCGATTCGACCCGTCTTCTCCACAAGTCTCTCCGTGCCTAGCGGGTCGTGTGTGCCAAGTTTTCGTGCTAACCCGACGCCGTTTTGGGTGATTTTGGGGACGTAAACACCTCGAATCAAAGTTCTTAGGAACTAGTTTGCACTAAAATGAAATCCGATTCTAACTCCCAAACCGGGAACCCGTTGCGGAGCCCCGTGTCCCACAAGTCCTCTCATGCCTAGGCGTGTGTGTGGCCAAGTTCGTGCTAAGCCGACACTGTTTGGTGATTTTTGGGGCATTAACTCCTTGATTATCAATTTTCTTAAGAAATCTAAGTTTGCCTAAAGTGAATCTTGGCTCTAACTACCAAACGGGGAACCCGAATTCGAGTCCTGTTTTCTCTCTCCACACGTCTCTCGTGCCTAGGCGGTCGTCGTGTGAAAAGCAAGTTTGTGCTAACCCACGCCGTTTGGTGAATTTGGGGAGTTAACACACTCGTATTCAAGTTCTGTAAGGAACAGTTTGCCTAAAGTGAAATCGAATTTCTAACTCCCAAACGGGACCCGATATCGAGCCTCCCGTCTTCTCCAATCCTCTTATCCGTGCCGTAGAGGCGAAAAGTGCAGCTTGCTCCAAGCATTGTGTAAACCGATGCGGCTGACTCTCAAGGTGATTTTGGGGTCGTGTAACCTCGAATTTAGTGTTTTAAGGACGAGTTTGCCTAAAGTGAAATCCCGACCGCTAACTCCAACGTGATGGATCCGATTCGAGCCCCGTCTTCTTCTCCACAAGTCTCTCTCGTCGTGCATCGTAGATGTGCCAAGTTCTGCTAGAAACTCGACACCGTTTGGTGATTTTGGGGCGTTAACACCTCGAATTCATAGTTTCCTTAAGGAACTAGTTTGCCTAAAGTGAATTTTCTCTAACTCCCAAATCCGAAGACCCGATCGAAGCCCCGTCTCTCCCACAATCCCTTGCCTAGGCGTCGTGGTGTGCCAAGTTTCGTGCTAAAACCGATGCCGTTGGTGATTTTTGGGCGTAACACCACTCAAATTCAAGTTTATTAAGGAACTAGTTTGGCCTAATGAAATCCGACTCTAACTCCCAAACGGGGAAAACTCGATTCGAGTCCCGCTTCTCCCACAAGTCTCATCGTGCCTAGCGGTCATGGTGTGCCAACGTTTCGTGCTAACCGACGCCGTTTGGTGATTTTGGAAGCGTTAACAACCTTCGAATTCAAGTTTCTAAGGACTAGTTGCCTACAAGTGTTAATTCGGCTTCAACTCCCAAATCGGGAACACCCGATTCAGCCCCTCTTCATCACCACAAGTCTCTTCGTGCCTAGCGGTCCGTGTGTGCCAATGTTCTTGCTAAACCAACGCCGATTGGTGAATTTGGGGCATTAACTACCCTAGCCGATCCTCAAATTTTAAGTGTTCTTAAAGGAACTATTTACCTAAAGTGAAAATCAGCTCTAAACACCAAATAACCAGAACACTCCGATTCGAGCCCCGTCTTCTCCCCACATCTCCTCGGCCTAAAGCGTCATGTGTGCCAAGTTTTTTGTGCTAAATCGACACCGGTTTGGTGATTTGGGCTTAAACACCTGAATTCAAGTTTCTAAGAACTGAGTGTATGCCTAAAGTGAAATTTCGGCTGCTAACTCCCAAATCGGGAACTCACCATCGACCCCGTCTTCTCCCACAAGTCTCTCTTGCCTAGGAGATTCGTGTGTGCCAAGTTTCGTGCTAAATGCCGCTCTAACTATCCCGTCTCTCTCACAAGTTTAACTTAGAATGTAAATAATTGCCAAAAAACATTTAATACCTTAATCTCTTCTAGTGGTGATGTATACTGGATTCTCATCTTCTGCAGATTCCGTAAATGCCCCGTTGGCCACTCATGCAATCAACCTAATGATAGTCAAATGTAATGTGTTAATCATATCGAATTTTATACATAATCTTGAGTGAAAATTGAAACTATCAAACAATTTAATTTATATGGAAACTGGTCCTGTTGGGAAATCCACAACCTCCCCTGTGACACAAAGGGACAGTCACCTAGCTCTCCATCTGCCTGTAAATGTGTTAGAGAACGTCCTGCTCGCAGCTGCCTCCCTTAACTCATTCCAGCTCTGTAAAACGAACCTGCTGGGCGTGAGTCTGATCAAATAGTCGAGGGTAGCGTGGGGTGGTTGGACTGTGATGGCCCGCACCATCTTTAATACACCGCCATCGCGAGGCATCAATTCTCCCTATTTGCGACAATATCCATGTCCCGTCATGACCTAAGTTTCAGATCATAGAAAAATGCATTCGTTCTAGCCTCCAAAGTCCGACAATACCTCAGTGCATAGAGATTGACAATTAAACTCAGTCTGTAATTGAATAAGACATAACAAAGTATATATGGCCAAATAAGATGTCGCATCACATCAAAAAATAAACTTAAATCATCAATAGGTGTTTGGGAAAACTACCAGGTCCTGGATAACCTCTGGCATCTACTCTAACTGTCATAAGCCAACATTCATCTAGGCAGTAGACTTCCCCACTGGTCATTTCTACATTTTTTTAGACAATATGAAATTAGATCCAAAATAATTTTTGGCAAATGACAAGTTTATTTATATACAACATAAAACAATAAAATTAAAACCGTCATGCACGTATCTGAGAGAAAGAGTACGCCCTGTGGTATGACTATGCCGTGACTCGCCGATTATTTAGCGTTCCTACTTGCAATGTTTCTATTACAGACGTTCAACAAATGTAAGTAATGTAAATATGATTGAATGTTTCATATTATCATGAAATATAACACTTATTTGTAAATACCTCAAGCACGGAAGTAACGCCAACTCCACAAGTGTTCCCAACTGGCTTTTGCGCACAATGTGCATAGGAACATTAATCCTTTCAAATTAGTATAAGAACTTCTAGACTTTAAAATACTTAGCCTTAATCTTGTTCTTGTGACCTTGCCATAGTTGTTGCATGTTTTTCATGAGATTGGCCTTTGTACTCCTCTGGACATAATTTCAAATTAATCCTATAAAACACAATTCAAAGTTTAAGGCTAGTAATAACACAATTTTGGAATTCGAATTTGTGGACAAAATATATCTTTTACCTTCACGGATCCTTCCAGATAGCATCAAAAACATAATCATCCAGTGCACATTGTTCCAGTCATAGAAAAACGTAAGAGGAACACATGTTAGACCATTCTCGCACCAATAAAGCCAAGTTGAGTAGTTACTAGCCCCGATTATCCCTATTGCAAGTAATTGTCATCAAATTTTATGTCCACTTTTTACCAGTACCCCCCTCCTTTAAATCCCTTGGCAACATCCTCTAACCACGCTAATCGCAGGTTTGAAGAACTGAACAGACCCCTGCGAGATATACAATAACAATTAAACAATATACAAGTTACATAAAACAAATTGCAAATTAAATAAAATGTGAAATACAAATCAATACCAATAAACCTGAAGGTGGGTCTGTGAAGAAGTGAAGGGCGTCCCTGCAAAATACAATGAGAATAAAAAGTTATATATAGTGAGCATAATAAATGTATGTTAATAATTTTCTACAAAAATCAAAGCAAATTTTTATATACTGCGATGCTCAGTAAGCTGAATGATGATAGCTGCTGGTGGTGCACTGATGGTGACAACGCCGATGTAGGACGTGGAGATGAGTACAATGGTAGCCGCTGTGGTGCCATTGATGTGTCGATATCGGTGGTACTAATGGCCCCTTTAGATGGTGGGCACTAATGGCCCTTGCCGATGTGGGCCGGAATGTGATCTCCCTGAGTGGTGGTGCTAACGTGATGGTCCTGTTATGTAGCACATCAGACATCATGGCCGCCGGGGAATGAATCGTGCTTTCCTCTTCCTGTCCATAATAATCTGCAGCAATATAACATTAATTGACATTAAGAAACATAGAACATAGTTGGTCACAAACTATAATAATGACATTAATCGTGAACAATACAATTACAAAAGACAAGTAAATTAAAGAAATTGATGATTAACTACAACCTCCTTAATTGAATTACTATCGTTGATTAAATAGTCAGCCTATTTGAACATCAACCTTGTTCCCCTTCGCGGCTTCCCTCAACTCCAAACAACTTCTTCATACAAACAGAATGCATTAATTTTTTCTTCAATTGTTGGCCACATGTAATGGCGATCAATTGTGATCAGTCGAACTCATATCAAATAAACCTCTTTGAACATCTTCACGCACGATTTGCCAGTCGGTTGTAACGGTCCTGCAACAGTACCAAACATTGCTTCTGCTGGGACCGCCAAGATGAAAGTTTCCATATGGTAATTTATCATCGTCGAAACAAATGATTGAAGTTCACCAACGTGAATTGAAGACATCTTCTTTCTTTCCGTGAATGTGTAAAAATTCTCCAATCACACTTAAACAAAAATGTTTCTTCTCATTGAATAATCGAATCTCAAACAATATCCTGTCAATCTGTCCCATAATAGTAACAATCAGAGCCACACGATGATTCTGTCTTTTTTACGACTAGCATAACTATGTATCTGGTCTTCAAAGCTACACCAAATTTTGTGTGGCTCGAACGAATATCCATAGCCTTTACTCCGTAACCGAACCCATGTCAGTATATGACCCTTGAACCTCCTTGCCAATTAATAAGAACCATTGCCAATCAGAATAAGTCTCTTCAGAAAATATACATCAGTACGTCCTTTGCAAAGTTTGGACTATTTAACACGAGAAATGTAAATATTAAATATAGATCGACTTAAGTAACTAAATCTATAGAGTAAAATACATACATGTTCCTTGAACCGAAATGTGAAAAGTTCAAAATGGTTCACGGCCGAAGTTGATGATCGTCGACACGAGGCATTTTTTGAGCTTAAGCTACTGTTCATGGGTTTTGGTTGTGTAGATTGAAAATTTAGCAATACAAATTTTGTTAAAAATTCAATAAAACATAATAAAATATTGATGACGTGACATAAACCTACTTTATGAATGGCTGAAACCGCGCTTGTATTGAATAAATGTACCGATGAGCTTGTAACCTCAAGAAGTATTAATCAAGATAAAAGCTTGTGTTTCACAATAGCAATGACCCCAATATTATCCAAGCACCACTATAGTATCCTCACGTCGACTAGATTTGGGTTCACCACAATCATTGAGATATTGTTCACTAAAAAAATTCATGGCATTCTTGCATAGGATATCCTTTAGCAATTGATCCTTCAGATGAGCTCTATTACACACTATTGCTTCAAAAGTAAGAAGATACCTCCTCAATGGATATATTCCATCGAAACTGAATCGCTCCACGCCAATAAGGCTTCATCAGCTATATGTATAGGCAAGTCTCCAATTATACAAAAAACTCGGAGAAATATTTTCTCGTAGATGACAAAGTGTTAATGGCGATACGATCTTAATATATTGCAAATCCGTTCCGCACGATTCACTTTTGAATACAAATTGTCCCCTAAAAGAAATTTGCTCAATTCAAATCAAGGGTTAAGTTACATTCTTCGGTAACGATATTCGAATACCAATGGAATAAGTGTTTATATCAGATATAGACTACGTGGCTCTTAAGACCCCGATGCTTCTACCAATGTAGCGCACACGACCGTGATAGATTGATTGAATACCCCGTCGGGAACTCTACCTTCCTTCTAAAGCACTTCAAGAACAAATCTTTCTTCCATCCTTGGCATGGTCGGAATTGTGCTGTGTAAAGGCTTTATTCGACCCTAGATTACTGCAAATGTAGGGTTTTTCTAATATTCATATCTGTAATCACCCGAGCATTAACACCATCCTACGATTTTCCTCAACCCCTAATATTCCACCACATCGTTGTCACAACATTCTTCTCTATAGTATCACATCGAGGTTTGTTTGATTAGATTGTGCTCCCAATATGGCAATTCAATAAAAAGATACTCTTGTTTCTCCAACAATGGGTGGCATGTCCAGCTTCCCTTCTCTACCTTCGCCTATGCCTCTCCTTAAGGTCATCCCTCTTGTGTTGGGTTAAAATCCCTTAGATTCTTAATTGTAGCAAACATCTCAGTTCCAGACAACATTTTGGTCATGCTGACTCCAGACTACCAT
Source organism: Camellia sinensis (assembly GCF_004153795.1). Classification (NCBI taxonomy): domain Eukaryota; kingdom Viridiplantae; phylum Streptophyta; class Magnoliopsida; order Ericales; family Theaceae; genus Camellia; species Camellia sinensis. The sequence goes on from NW_021030061.1 coordinate 19,276, forward strand.
GAAATGATACTTTATCCTTCCGGAATTAGGCCAGTAGGTAAAAATCTGCGATTGACCCAAGTATGAATTGTTTCCTACTATGCTTCAACCCAACACGAATTATTTCCTATTGCAACAAGGACATCATATCGCTTTAGTGCTCACAGTCCTGACAAGTTTGCGTATGCAGGAAAACAACTAATTGTCCCACATGTAAAGCTGGCATGCATTGAAGCATTTGATTTGTGATGCAATCAAATTTGACACAACCCCTCATTTCCAATAGTTCTTTCAACTCCCCAATCAACGGTTCATATACACATCAATTTTGTCACCAGGTCCTTTCGGCCCGTCATAAGCATGAATAAAATTAAAAATGGTTGCTTCGTGCACATCCATTGGCGCAAGTTGTAGAATCAGCACAAGCAAGCCAAGTGCTAGAACTATGTTCATCGTCCTGAATGGGTTAAAACCATCAGATTTAAGCCAACCTTACACTTCAGCAATCAATACTAAAGTCAATATTCCGATGGTCAAAATCTCTTTCCATGTGCAAGGAAGTCAGCAGGATGGCCTACAAGACACCATCATTCAGTTCGTTCCTGCTGCAAATGGCCATCTCATGAACTTAGGCCCCGTCTTGGTATGACATAAACAACCTCTGCAACTGGCTTTAAAGAAAAATTACCTCATCTGTTTGCACGATTTGTTTGCCACCTTTGTTTAGGAACATTTGAACCACCATCACCTTTTGATTTTCATCTAGAAAACTGTTGCATATGACACATTTATTCAAGATTTGGCGTCCTCGTTTCGAAACAACATGCAATAACTGTTGACATCATCCACGTCTGCATACGTGAAGCCCAAATCTGTTGTGACCTTTTGACTTATAATATGAGTCCGGGAGTTCACACCCAACGGGAACGCCTCACAATAACTCAACAACATGGTCAACAAGATCTTGTCTGCCACAGTAATTAAGCAACTTCAAATGTAGAAGTCGAACAAGAATGACCAAAGATGTAACTTCTACAACTCGGATACAATCACTTGTGCATCTTGGAAAGAAGTTTGAGAATACTTGCAGTCTCTACATTTGGACTAAGCTGGGGTTAATGCATGGGGATCAGGCCCCGGTTAATCACCCCTCACACTTGTACCGGCACGTGGATTTCCCATAGCCCTTGTTATCGATTTCCAATCATATCATCCCCCAATGTCTAAATTAATAATGTTCATTCTCATCGATACCATGCAAGATACCGTAAAGATTCCCTCATGATTAATCAATGTTTTTGTATTTTTTAAAAATCATTCCAAAAAAAAAATCGAATTTTTTGCTTCCCGTACAACCCTCTCGTACTAAAAAAGTAAATCGATTCTTCACAGCTCCTACAACGGACAACTAATCAATCGAACCTTCAACCTATTGGTGTAGGCTAAACACAAGGATCATCAATCCATTAATGTATTCGCTCGACATGCCCTATTTGCAAATCATCCAACTCTGTTATCCTCATCTGTACACATTCCACAAAATATCGTCACTAAAGTAACTCTAAAATTAATCCTACGCAAAACCAAAAGTTAATGATATCATTCCTCCCGCAAACCAAGAAAAGAGGGAAGACAATAACCAAAATCAAATCCTACATTTAAACAACTTAAATGATTAACCCTTTCTTTTACTTCTTATTCGAGGGGAAAAGAGAATACCACTCTCCAACTTCAAAACTTTGTTGAAATAAAATACCATAGCATCTCCAAAACTACTCTTGTATTTCAAAAGTCATATAAAATATTTTCCAAAAAGTTCCAATCGGCATCTCTAGAACTAAAATTTTAATTAATTGCTTACATCTACAATAGTTTTCTTGTTTTTCAAAAGTAAAATTATTTTTTAACCCCCAAAATAAATTATATTTTTTATTGATTACAAAAAATAAAATAAATAAATGTCAATTAAAACGTCAAAAAAAAAAAAAAAAAAAACCTAATAAACAGAATAAATAAGTGAAGAATATTTTCAAGTCTGACACACATCTCCATAAACTAAAATTTTAATTAATCGCTTATATTGTAACAATTGTTTGGCTTTTCTTATGGTAGGAAATATTTGTAAGATTTTAATTTTAAAAAAAAAAAACTTGATTTTTCAATCTTTAAAGTGAAAAACGGGCGGAAAATATATTTTATATTCAAATTAACTTAATTTCTATTAACACAAAATCGAACTTTTTTTTTTCTATCATACCAAAATGTAAAAATACCAAAACATTTCCACTAAAACAAACAGCGTAGAGCATAGCAAAGGCATACCAACTATACAAATAGTTTTGAATTGATCCAATGACTAAAAAGCTTACCCTTTTTATATAGTATATTCAGATTGCCATGGAAGTTTCCTTATCAATTTTTTTGTTTCAATTTTTTGAAAAATTACATAAATTGTTTAAATGAACTGTTTTTTTTAAAATAAATTTTTTGTTAACAAACCCACTTTCTAGAAAACCTCCAAAAAATGCTTTTCAAATTTTCAAACACGATTTATTTAATTCGAGTTTATTTATTTGTCGTTTACTTTTGAGGCCTCTAATATGAAAAAATTATCTACAATTTATGTATATATATATAAAAAATTTTATCTACAATTATTTGCAAATTATAACATTTATCTACAGGGAGTTACTACAGTTTTAATGTATATATAATAAGAAATTATACACATTTATTTGCAAATTATCTATAAAAAAAAAATTTCCATATATATAAAAAAATTATAAAAATATATTCTACAGAATTATTTATCAATATACAATTCATCTAATATATATATATATATATACGGAGAGAGAGAGAGAAACTCGTCGCCGGACCACCGTTACCTGTCGTCGTCGCCGCCGCACCACCGCTAGCTTGCTCGCCGTTCGTCTAGAGAGAGCCTTCCGCCTTCGTAGCTCGTTTGAGGAATTTGGGGGAAGATGAAAGGGATTTGGATTTGGATGAAGTTAGGGATTTGGATGAAAGGATCGAGCGGCAAGATGAAAGGGAAGAGCAGGGGCAATTTTTTTTTTTTTTAACTTTTTGTGACGGTACGTTTTACACCGTCAATGGTAGTCAATTGTTCATAAAACGGTGCCGTTTTAATTAATCCTTTTTTGCGACGGAAACTTGCCGTCGCAAATGGGCCACTGTTTGCAACAGCAAACATATGTCGTCTCAAAAGAAGTTGTTTTTTGCGATGGGAAAAAAAGTCGTCGCTAATACTTCCGCATTTCCGACCCTATCCATAGTTTTATTACCGACGGGACAGCGCTGTCGTTGAAGCCTTTATTTGTGACGGTTGAAGTTGCCGTCGCAAAAAAAACATTTTTTGCGACGGGAGGCGCGCCGTCGCTAATTCTTCCGTGTTTTTTACTATCTTTTCTTATAGTGTGTCAAATAGAATAACATGTTATTGTTACTGTTTATATCAATTTCAAAGGTAATAAAAAAAAATTAGAATTTCACAGTCAACATGAATCTTATTTAATAGATATTGATGAGAGAATTTTAAAAATATTAATTTTATTAACAACCGATACCTACATTAAAAGTTATATTATTTTAAAATTTAATATTTTGATAAATAATATTTATTGGACTTTTCAAAAAAAATTATATTTATCTTTAATGCATTAAAATTTTATTAAAAAAGTTTTGACCAAATCTCCAATTATATTTTACAAATATATTAAATTGTAATTCTCCCAAAAAAAAAAAAAAAAAAACAAACAAACAAACAAAAAAACAAAACAAAACAAAAGAAAAGAAAATATGTGTGTCAGATAGAAAGTAAAGAAAGAAAACAAACATGCCCCTCGATTATCGTGAGGGGTTGGATCCGAAATAGTCAAGGCATTGATTCTGCTACAAATTCATAAAATTCACTAAACAAAAAATGATTTATGTCTAGTGTGAGTGTGGCATACATTTTATTAATTTTTTTTTAGTAGTTTATATTATTTTTGTTTTTAAATTATTACGTAACGTTGTTTCCCTAATTTTTTTGACTAATAAAAAATAATAACATAAATCATCTTTTGTATCTTAGATAGGCTTGGTTTGAGAATTGGGTTATTTTTTGACTTTTCAATTTTTTGATTATTTTAACCTGAGACTAAAAAGTCTGGTTTGAAAAGGACTTTTGGCTTTTTTAATTTTTTTTGAATTTTTTGTGAGAGAAAGAATATAATGATTATGGATTGGATATGATATTTTGTCTTATTAGACTAAAAAATTTATTTTGTTTTTTGTAATTATTTTAATCTAAAAAATCCAAAAGTTGACTTCCCAAACTAAGTTATGCATAATAAAAATAAATCAGTACGTCTCAATCATAATTTTTTTTTTGTTAGGTTATTAATATGAAATATTATGCAAATAATATAAGTAATATTTCCAAATTGTTAAATAATTACCCTCCTCATTTCACTTTCTTATGTAAATGTCAAGAAATATTTCTAAATGAGCATTGTTATTAAAAATTAAAAATTAAACTTAATTTTTAATTTTAATAATGTGATAATTATTTAAAATATTAAAAATAATAATCTTTCATATCTTTTTATAATTCTCAATCAATTATATCGGTAGCACATTATTAAATTTAAAAAATAGACCTAGAAAGTCATTTTCCTTTCCAAACTAGTGAGTAATAATTACTGTGCGGGAAAGAAATAAACCTTCTCGTATAATCCTGTTGATCAAGTCTGTGCTCCTCCAAACGTCGTCGCTTTATTCCCTGAAAACACAAACGTGAGCTAGCCGGCAGGTGTGTGCCGGAAACCCCTCCGATGCCTAAGTCAGAAAAATGGACAAAGACAAAAGCTCTGTGTATTCAAGAATCAAAGTTGTGTTACCTCTCCATAGGTGATGTTTGTGAGCTTTTATAGGTTTTGCGTGGCACAATCCTAGTAGGACTTTTACTCTTCCATGCAGAGTCCTCCTAGGATTCATACTCCTGAAAGATAATGCTATCCTTCAACACCCCCCTCACCGCTTAAACCAAGTGAGATGGTTTTTACCATGGCCGAACTCCAATATGACCGAAGTAATCATGATCACGCCGAGGCACAGAGTAGACCGAACTATCGTTAGTTCGATTCTACCTTCAATGTTCTTACCCCAGTTCCTCCTGTGTCAACAGTGTTAAGTCTAAACCGATCTAACTTCTAGCAAGGCTTTTAGACCGAACTAACCATACTACGCCTTAACCGATGTAGGATTTAGTATGGTGACCGGGCTAACCTCTTTGGGACCGGAGTAACTTTAACGGCTTTTATACTCATCACTTTGCCCTAAGGCCCACAACGGCCTATTTACGCAGCTCGGCCCAATTTCCATATAAATTACCCTCTCAATTGCCCCTTAATTCCATCTGCATAGCATGATAGGGATTACTTGTTTAACCAGCCGGGCTAAGGGTTTTAAGCCTTTTCAGCCGAGCTTAAAACCCTTTAACCGAGCTCAAGCCCTTTAGCTTTTCCAGCCGAGCTAAAATGTAACGCCCTCAAAATAATGACATTAAACCCATCAAATAAGACATGCATTGATATGTAAAAGTTTTACATTCTTCCATTTATCAGAATTTCATTACATAAGTATTACATGTTAACAA
>NW_021030062.1:1835-19713 GCF_004153795.1 Camellia sinensis
CCCTCCATACACGTGTATGGAGGGATGAACCTCTTTCCAAGCTTCTTGAAGAAGCTTTGCATTGCTTTCCTTCTATATAAGGAAAAAGACTCTCTCCTTAGAAGAGGTTCAGCATTTTGAGGAGAAATATCTCTCTCTCTATATTGTTGTGGTTTAGCCCATTTTCTTTGCACTTTTACACTACAACACATAGAGATACACTACCCTCTTTGGGTTGAGGTTCTTGAGAGGACTTCTTAAGCTCTGAAAGTGAGGTTTTACCCCCCTGAAGTTGCTGGTTTCGAAGTTGATCTTCAAGGGTGAGTTTCTTTCCCTTTTTAGCACTTTTTTGTACCTCATTTTGGCCATCCTTGCATATTGCTTTAGGCCTTGCTTTCAACTGAAAAAAGTCTTGTATTTGAGTGCTTTTGAAGTTTGTTTAATGTCTTTTTGCTGTTGAGGGTCTTCAACCCTCTTGTTGGCCTTGTTTGGCCTTAAGGCCTCCGAGCTAGCCTTGGTTTGGCCTTCTAACCACCAAAATCCAGTGGATTTTCAGTTGTAGGCATGTGGTTTTGAGGCCTCGAATCAGAGGGGGTGGCCCCCTCTCTTTTGGCTTTTGTTTGCTTGCATTTTTGGCCTTCCAAAGGAGCATGCCTCTATGTATTTTTTAGGCTTGGTTCAGGCCCTTTTCTATGACTTTTAGGACCTGCCTTGGCTCTGTCCATGGCTGGTTTGGTCACCTTTTGCATGCATCTTGTATGTGTAGTGTAATCCCATTTGTAGCTCATCAAAGTAGCATGTTTGCTTAGCTTGTGTTGAGTCCATTTCAGTAGGTTTTTGGTGATGTTTTACCATGCCTTACATCTGTTTTGGGTTGGTTTTATCACTCCATGGATGTATGATACACTTGTAGTGTAAATCTCATAAACTAGCTTTATATGCTTCTTGCTTTAGCATGTCATCCTAGCTTATGTTCAGTCCATTTTAGCATATATTTGGTCATCATTTAGCATGTCATGACTCTATCTTTTGCTGGTTTGGTCGTATTTTGCATGCTCCATATACTTGTAGAACAAATCTTGCTTACTAGCTTTATATGCATGATGCTTTGACTCATCATCCTAGCATATTTTGGCTTTGCTCTAGTATGATTTTGTTCTTATTTTGAGGTGTTCTTGGACTATTTTAGGCTGCCATGGCCATATCACTCATGCTTTGTATAGCTATAGTGTAAATGCTTAGGTTAGCCTTGGGTTTTGAAGCCCCTACCATGCTGGAGGTCACTGCTTGAACACTCGATGATCATCCATGTTTGTGTTCGTCTTGAGTTCTCGGAGGTCTCGGCTACACGCCTTGCCTCAGGACCTCTCGACTCGACTGTTTTGTGTTTGGTTTTGCTCCAAACACTTGTGTTTTGCCTTGGAGGGGCAGGGAATGGCTTGTGAGCCATCCCCACACATCACCGGCCATGGCTTGAGGCCACCGGCTGTGTTTTGTTGCCACCGGTCAAATGTTTGGCCAGTCAGCACTATAGATGGCCGGCCGGCTATCTTTTTTTGGTCAATTGCATTTTTGGCCGGCCGACTACTATGCATCTGCTTTTGCAGATATTTTCATGCAGCTGGCATACACTTGGCTCCTCTCCATACACGTGTATGGAGGGATTTCCCCCTTAGCTAGCATGTCTTGTAAGCTTACAAGATTGAAGCTCTATAAGAGGAGGCCTCTTCTCTCTTGTTCTAGGGTTAGACAAATTTAGACAGCATTTTCAGAGGGTTTTGAGTTTTAGGGTTAGGGTTCATATATCCTCCATCTCTATATCTCTCTCTCGCTTGTGTTTTGTGTGTGTTTTGTCTTAGTTTTGCACACAAACACCCACCATCACACCTTTTCTTGGAGCTGAGGCCCTTGAGGGTTGTTTTTGGAGTTGTGTAGCTGGTTTGAGCTTGAAGAACCAGCTGGTCCACCATTGGTGAAGAGGGTCTACGAGGGTAAGAAACTTGTCCCTTTATTCCCCATTTTTGCATTGCATTTTTGCCTATCTTGCATCTGTTTTTGAGCTTTGTGTATAACATACAAAAGTTATGATTTTTAGTGCTCTAAATAGTTGGTTAAGGTTGCCTTAAGCTTTGGGGTCGTTTGACCCCTCTTAAGGCTTGTTTGGCCTTTGTTTTGTGTCATTTTGGTTGAGCTCCGGGACCATTGTGGTTGGGCCTCCTCACCACTGAAATCTTGAAGGATTTCAGAGGTGAGGATGGTGCCTTGAGGTCCTAAGAAGGAGAGGGCTGCCCCCTCTCCTTGTTGTCCTTGAAAAGGGTCATTTCAGCCTCTTGAGAGAGCATATTGTTTAGGTTCATGTTGGCCATGCCTTAGCTGATTTTCATGCTTAGTATGTCATAATATGCCTCTGTTTTTAGCTGGTTTGGACACACCTTGCTTGTTTAGCATACATGTCTTGTAATGCCATATTGTAGCCTTAACATGCATCTAGGTTTTAACCCTTGTTCAAGCATGCTTTTGGCCTAGCTTTGTGAAGCTTTTGTACTTGTTTTAGCATGCTTAAGTTCTGTTTTTGATTGCTTTGGTCGACCATGACATGCTTGGTATAGCCACCTTGCATTTTGGCTTGTTAGCCTTGGGTGTGTGAGTGTGGAGCATGCTTTACTTGCTTTGATTTAGTGAGTTGGAACCATTTTCCATGTCATTTCAATCCACTTAGCATGCTTGTATGCTTGCATTTCATGGCCCCTTTTATGCTCCAAGAGGTTGTGTCCTATGCTCCATGTTTGGTCATTGTGTATGCTTCCATGTGTAAGTCATTTAGATGCCATCTAAGTGGTCTTTTGGCTTTGTTTTAGCATGATAAAACTCTGGTTTTGGTCATTTAATTCATGCCATGTGTGGTTGCATTAAGTGTAGTTCAATCCCCCTTGAGCTTGCCTTGAATCTTGAACCACTGTTGCATGCCATGCTTACCTTGTTTGCTTGTTTTGGCACCATCATTAACATGATTTTCAGAGCTTACATTGCATGCCATATGCCCATGTTGTTCCTCTTTTAAGTGTGCTTAAAATTTGTCTCTATGTGCCTAAGTGTTGGACCTTACATGCATGCCTATTTGTATGTGTTTTGGCTTCCATTCTTGAGCATGTTAGCCATTGTTTTGGGCCTAGTTGAGAGCTGCCTAATTCAGTTTAAGTCCATCTTTTGCATGCTATTCAAATGTTGTTGCATTAATCCACGTTTTCATGTTTTGGTTGCATGTGTCGCATACTTGAAATCACTTGCATTTGGCATGCATTCCCTTGGTCAAGTTGCTAGCATGTTTGCATGTCTTGCACACTTGCATGATTAGATCACATCTTGCATGCTTCATTAGCTTGCATAGTTGTGACATGCTTGTTTACCTTGTTCGCTTAGGTTGCGTACCTAGTGTACATTGCATGTTTGCATGCTCCCCTCCATAACCATATAGCATACTAGTTTGCATGCCTAGGTTGCATTCCATCTAGCATGCATGCCTTGTCCCTTGATCTAGTGATAGGGATCGGGCCTTTGTCTGTGTGTGTGCATTGCATTTGAAATCAAAATGCATACTTGGTCTCTTGGGCCATCATGCATGGAAATGCGTGATTGGTGGTCCGAGAATCGAGGATCATGTCCCTTTGAGTCATAAATATGATAAGCGGTGTGATTGGTGCATACATTGCTCGAAATGCATTGCCATGCCAAGTTTTGCCCTCTGCTGCTGTCAGCTGCAGGTTTTAGCAGGAAGAATTGGCCGGTCGGCAGTGTTGGGTGCCGACCGGCAAAACATGTTTGGCCGAGAGTTCAACAAATGGCCGATGACCATCCGGACATAGCCGGTGGTGTTCCCACTTGGTCGGTGGTGCTCCACAGCACTCAGAGAAGCAACCTTGGGAGTTGTGCAATTTTCAAAAAAGCAGAATAGTCGAAGCAGAGGTAGCTTGTGCTTGGCAGTGACTTTCCGAGCAGAGCCGAGCGCGCATTGCATTGGGCCCTCTTCCCGAGGCTATTTACTGCTTTCATTAGATTAGTCAATTTGTTAATTAATTAATTGGTCTGTAATATTTAATTAGCTTGTAGGTTAATTAGCTTGTATTATTCTTTCGGTCCCTCCGAGCGAGGGCAAATCTGTAATAAGTGTGGTGCGTGTGTGCATGTCTTCCAACCCCCACTTCTTTCTCCCTTTTACTTACCTGCTTTTGATGGTTAGTATTAGGACATGTTTACTTTAGCATACCTTATGCTATGCATGCGTGCATCATTCATCAGTATTACATGCACCAGGCTCGGCGCATCATACTAACTGCATAAGTATTTCAAATCTAACTTGAATACATGCTACTTGTGCATTTTCACATGTCATTTATAGACTAGCCGAGCCTACTCTAGTGACATTCTGTATGCGTTGCATTAGCCACTTAACATGGACTTGGATCATGCATTGATTGCTAACATGTTTTTGTTTTGGCTCGGAGTACTAGGTAAGCATTTATGCTTTAGCATACCGCATGCGTGTGAGTGTTGCCATAATAGCATGATTACCATGAAGCTAGATGCTTATGTGATATAAACTGCTTGAATGCCTGTGGGTAAAGGTTGGATTGTTTGAGTTGAAACAACTCGTTGAAATCCGTGCTTTAGCCTACTTGCGAGTAGCAAATTTTAAACTATTTTTCAAACAAACAGATATGCAATGCTTCGTTCCAATTCAGGCGATTTGGTCTATACTTGTTTGTTGTACGCATAATGTAGTAAATCTAGGCTAATAACCGGAATAAGAACACATAACGTTTTCAAAAACGGATACCACGGTTAGTAGAGGCCGATCTTCGGATCGGGCGAGAGGGGGTGCTCATAGCTAACCTTCCCCAATCGTACCCAAGCTCCCGAGCCGAGGCAATTTTGGTGATGACGGACACGTGGCCTTTGGCACCGAGTCAGGGTTTTCTAAATTTCCCAAAATAAAATATTTAGGTGGCGACTCTGTATCTGGCAAAGCAATCCATGTTTGGCACTTCTTTTCAAAAATCTGTTTCTCAAAACGATTTGCCAGATTTGGACTCTTTGGTTCAGATTAAGAACCGTGACAATTTGAGAGTCCTGAACTGTAGTGAACCCAAAACGAACGGAACAGGGGACTCGTCCTCCCGGGGCGTTCGGGGACGTCTACACAGTGCATTTTTGGTCTTGTTATACCATGATGTAACTCTATTTTACGTTGTCCAAGTCATGCCATGTTTGGTTTCAATAGGTGTAGTGCATTGCCTCTCTTGTAGCCTCGCATGCTCCATGTTTTTGGCCTTATGTTCTAGCCTATGTTGCCTAGCTTCAAGCTTGTTTCTGGTCTTGTTTGGACCTGCCTTGGGACTGTTTTAGGTTCCCTTAGCCCTTTGGGGCTTGCCTTGTATGGCCATGGCTTAAGTCCTTTTGTTAGTTTCGAGCTTTGAGCTTTCTAACATGTTATGCTTGCATTGTTTAGTTGATTTGGCATCAATTTACATGAGATTTCAAAGCTTATCTTATTGTCACATATCCATGCTCGTCGCTCTTTAAGTACGCTTAAGAGTTGCATCTTTGTGCCTTAATCCTTGGGCCAATTGGCACGCATGTTTGCCTTGTCTTTTCATGTTTTTCATATTATCAATTCATCATTTATAGCCACTGATTTTAAGCATGGCTGAGGCCTATCCATCTTTAGTGTAAGCCCATCTTACCATGTTGTCAAATGCTTGTCCCATTTCGTATGTTGTTGCATACTTGTCCGCCTTCACATGACTTGCATGTTTGTATGTTCATATTGCATTTTATCATGTGATTCAAGGTTGTTACCTCACATCATGCTTATATGCTTGTTGCATGCTTGATTTATTACATTACATGTTTGCATGCTTGTTGCATTGCATGTTTGCCATGCTTGTTTTGCATTGTCGTTTGGATGTGTTAATCCGAGCACGAGGAATGAGGGGCGCTTCATACTTCAAGTGATGAAACGTGTCTCAATTCTCAGTCGCCGACGCTTTTGATAATCCATGATGATAGAGTTCTAGGCACTTATGTGTTTATTTGTGCATTCATTTCACATTGATTTGCACAAGTTGGATCTTTGGCCATCATGCATCGGGATGCGTGATTGATGGTCGTGGATCCGACTATGCCTCTCCCTCGATGCTTTGAGATGATATGGGGTGGCATAGTGCGTACATATCCTTGGAAGACCCTCCATTTTCTCTATTTTGTGCTCTACTGCAGCTTGGTGTCCCAGCACATCAGTGGCCGGCAGTGCCTTGCAGATGGCTGGCAGTGCCTTGTTGTTGGCCAGCACCCCTTCATTTTTGGTCGGTAGTGGCTTCCCATGGCCGGCAGGCCACTGATGCACTCCCCAGCATGTTTTTGGTAAGGTTCAGGAGGAATTCCTTGAGGACACCCTGCAAATAGGACACTCTGCAGACAAAGCCTCTAGAGAGCAACCGGAAGGCGTTTCGAGGCGAGAAACCGAACGCGAGCATGCATACCCTTTTGCTTCTATGAACAGAGTTGGAGCAGATTTGTTTGTTGCTTTTCAATTTGTAGTTAATTAATTTGTTAATTAATTAAGTTTTTGTAATAATTAGTTGTAGCTAGCTATTCAATTCAGTTATGTCATAATTAATTAGCTTGTTAGTTAGTTAATTAGTCGGCATGTATTATTTATTCGGACCCTCCGTCGAGAGGGCCAATTTTGTAATAAGTGTGCGTGCGTATATGCATGTCTTCCAACCCCACGTCTTTCTCCCTTTTACTTACCCGCTTTTGTTGGTTAGTTTTAGGTCATTTTTCAATTAGCATACTTATGCTTTGCATGTTTGCATCCATTCATCTGTCTAGCATACTTATGCTTCGCATGTTTGCATCCATTCATTTGTCTAGCATACTTATGCTTCGCATGTTTGCATACATTCATCTATTTTGCATATACCAGGCTCAGTGCATCATACTAACTGCATCGTATTTCAATTCCAAGTTGAATACATGTATCAATTATCGTATCTTATATGTCATTTTAGGATAGCCGAGACTATTTCTAGTTGCATTTTGCATGCGTTACATTAGCCATCTTAACATGAACTAGGATCATGCATTGATTACTAACTAGCTCTTGTTTTGGCTCAGAGTACTAGGTAAGCTTTTATGCTTTAGCATACTACATGTGTGTCATTGATTGCCATGATAGCATGCTTGCCATGAGGGTAACTGCTTATGTGTTTAACTGCCTGAATGCCTGTGGGTGAAGGTTGGATTACTTGAATTGAAACAATTCATTGAAATCCGCATTTTAGCCTACTTACGAGTAGCAAACTTCAAACCATTTTCCAAACAAACGGATATGAGATGCTTTGTTCCAAATTAGGCGATCTAGTCTATACTTGTTTTGCTATGCGTATCACATAGTAATTCTAGCTAATTAATTGGAATAAGAACACATGTGTTATCAAAAACAAGATATCATGCTTAGTACAGGCCGATCTTTGATCGGGCGAGCGGGGGTGCTCATAGATGACCTTCCCCAATAGTACCCAAGTTCCCAAGCCGAGGCAACTTTGGTGATGACGGACACGTGGCCTTAGGCAACGAGTCAAGGTTTCCTAAATTTTCCCAAAAAATAAAATATTTAGGTGGTGACTCTGTATCTGGCAAAGCAGTCCATGTTTGGCACTTCTTTACAAAAATCAGTTTTTCAAAACGATTTGCCGGATTTGGACTCTTTGCTGATTTATCAGTCTTGCATTGCACTTTGCGAGATCAGATTCAGAACCGTGACAATTTGAGTCCAAACTGTAGGCATGAGGCCCTCGGGGGCGCGTCTACATACTTGGTACACCCATTAGTTGTCATATTAACTTGGTCCTGAGACCCACATGTGTAGTCGGTACCGACGACCATAAAGGTCCATATCTTGCGCGCAAGTAGCCATGATATTGTTACCTCCAGGCGAGGGCCACGTGAAAATAGGCCTCGGTATTGTTACCCCCGGGCAAGGGCCACGTAAATATAAGCCACAGTATTGTCTCCCCTGGGCGAGGGCCACGTGCATATTGGCCACAATATTGTTACCCCCGGGCGAGGGCCACGTGAACTAAGGGTGCCACAAATATATTTCAGAAAAATTGGACATTCATTCATAATTCATAAAATAGCATTTCAGAAAACAGATCGTATCATATCAGTCAGAAAATACTTAAAGTTAAACATAACTTTACAGAGTTATTACTCACAGTGTTCAATGCCTGGTTTGCCCTTGTAGTTGACCCTACACAATTTATAATACGCATAGAAATTGGGTCATAATACAATTTATTCTGTTCTTTAACTTGTTTAATATTCTTAGGCTTATTTCATGTTCTTTAATTCATTCACAATGTTTAATGCATGCCTAAGAGTGCTTTGAAATGAAAGAGAATGGAAAACGAAGCATAAAACATCTTTTTAAAATTTCTGAAATAGGGTCCTCCGCTCGAGCGTAGCTTTGGCCGCTCGAGAAGACCCCTTTGGTCTGCAAAAGTACTGGTTGCTAGCAAATTACACTCGAGCGAGACTTTTGACGCTCAAGTGAGGAGTCTAGCAAAACTGGGTACGCTCGAGAGAGACTCTCCATGCTCGAGCGGACATGTCGAATTCTGGGTTTTTCTAGATCATGTTTGAGCTTCAAAACTTGGTTCCAACTAATGTAATTAATATCATAAGACTCACATTTCCACCACATAGCTTTTAACATGAATGTAAGGGCCAATTTTACAAGATTTGAATCTCAAATTTACATAAATCCATCTCATAAACTCGAATCATATCAAATTCACTTCATAACTTCAAAGCTCATGCAAATTAATTTCCATATCATTTTGAAATATACATGCATGTGAAATATAGGCTTCATTTTCAACTTAAATAGTACAATTGATGATCAACTTCATGACTCATGCACATAAACAGGGAGCTTTTAAGAGCATTAAGGCCGAGCTAAGCCCAGGCGTAGTAATAGGCCGTTCTATGGGCCGTGGTGAAAAGGGCTTAGCGAGTGGACCTTAGTGTTAGCTCGGTCCAAGTATGGTTACAATCACCACGGTTGGAGTGGTGGTAATAAGCTTGGTCATAGTATTTTTAGCCGAGGTATTTGGGCTTTTGATGGTGGACCTAGCTCGTGTTAGCTCGATCAAAGCTTGTTGTAGTTAGCTCGATCTCAACAGACAAAACCGAGATGCAAGTGAACAAGAGCCGAGCTATGTGTTGCATGTGAAGGCGTTGGATTAAGTATGACAAAGAGATAGTGTTAGCTCGACTATATTGTCATTCAACCGAGGTAAAACCATCTCACTTGGTTTAAGCAGTGAGGGGGGTTGAAGGATAAGCATTATCTTTCAGGAATGTGATTCCTATGAGGACTCTACCTTGAGGAGTAAGAGTCCTACTAGGATTGTGCCACGCGGAACCTATAAAAGCTCACAACATAACCTATGTAGAAGTAACACACAACTTTGATTCTCGAATACACAGAGTTTTTGTTTATTTGTCTATTTTGCTGACTTAGGCATCGGAGAGGTATCCAACACACACCCGCCAGCTAACTCACGTTTGTGTTTTCAAGGAGTAAAGCGACGACGTTTGGAGGAGCGCAAACTTGATCAACAGGATTATACGAGAACATTATTTCGTGCTTGTACAATTGGCGCCGTCTGTGGAAAAATGATAAAGAACAAAACCTTTTGATCGAGTTTTCCTCTTTAATTGAAACCAATGGCGCACAATGAGGATTTGCCGCAATCTGCTATCGACGGACAAACCCCAGAAGGAGGGGAGGCGCGAAGGCTTACCTTCTATCCCACCCATGGCAGATCTAGAACCCCAACAACAGAATCCCCGGAGGGATGCAAGGGGAAGGCGGGGCGGCAGTCCCCGTCGCTCTCAAAGTCCTGAAAGACAGAGGCGGAGGATGGACCCTCAAGTTCTGGAGGATCGCATGAAAGAGCAGGACGAGTTAATAAGGAGGATGGCGGTAGACATGGAGTCAATGAAGCGCCAAATAAAAGGAAAAGGGGTGGCGACAGGAGAGAGGCACAAAGGCAACACCCCCCCTCGCCACTCGGAAGATCGTGGTAGGCATACCACACCATCGCAAGCAGAAAGTAGGAGTCTTAAAACAGGCGACACTCAATCGCGGACTTCCAAGACTCGTTACTCCAGGTCTGAGAGAACGAGAACTGAGAGGTCGTGTACTGAGGGAAGCACCTATCGGCCCTCACACACGTACCAGACGTCATCTAGGCACACGGAGTTGCCTAGATCATCTGACTTGCGAACTGTGCTTAAAGAAAGGGCCCGATGGAAGGAGGACACCAGGGCTCGCGACCTGCGCAGAGTTTCAGCCCTTCAGCGGTTGGCCCCTCGGATGCATGGTAGCATCGAGGTAGGAATGCCAATGCCGCGCCTTGCTTACGAACTAGCAGACAAAGTATTAGCAAGGTTACAAAGCTCGTCGTTCATTCCGGCAATTGAGAACACACCACTACCCTCAAGCTTCCACCAGCCCAAATTCACCACTTATGAGGGGAAATCCGACCCTTACATGCACCTGAGCCACTTCCGCCAGGTTATGGCAGTATACCGACGAAACGAAGCTTTAATGTGCATCTTATTTCTATCTAGCCTTGGCGACCTCGGTTTAACCTGGTTCGAAAGGCTACCAGGGGGCAGCATTGCCTTATGGGCGCAACTAGCAAAAACGTTCGTGACTAGATTCAGGACGAACACCAAGACACTAGTGGAGATCGACCAGCTACTCTCCATTGACATGGACGACAAGGAGACGTTGACATTTTACAATAGTCGCTACTGGGAAACCTTCAACCAACTTGGGGATTGCCCTACAAACTTCGCCATTGCACAGTACAAATGGGGCCTACCAGTCGGTAAAAAATTGAGGGACTCAATCACTATGATGCCACCCCTCACGATGGAGGCCTTAATGGAGAGAGTGCACCAACATATTCACATGAAGGGAGATAGCACCCGTGCTAAGGCGAAATCTGGCACAATAGCAATGCCAAATAAAAAGACTACAACAAAAGTCAACACAGTAGAACAACCAAGCAGGAATAGGCGAGGCAGGCGAGAACAGAGAGGACCCAGACAAAAGGAGGCTAAGAGTTCGCACTGCCATTACCACAGTGTTCAAAAAACCAATCTACCGAATTCTCAGTGAAATATGCAATGAACCTTTCGTCCGATGGCCAGCCAAGTTGGGAGAAGCACAAAAAGACTATGACGAGAGGTCCCAGTGCACCTTCCATGATGAAAAAGGGCACCGCAATGAAAATTGCACGCTGTTGAGGCAGCATTTGGAGGAATTAGTGGCAACTGGGCACTTGGACCAGTACATAGAAGGAGGGACACAGCCAGCCCCCCAGAACCACAACAACCCAAACGGGATGCCGGTCGACGCTTCACCTCAAGGCGTAATTAACGTAATACATGGGATATTCGAACCTGAGCGGGTATGTGAGCTCAGGGGGATGATCAAAAAGGCTGAGCACTTGAGGGAGGCATTAAGTGCACAACCTACCATCAAAAAGGGGAGTACAGAGGCCACAAATGTCATATCTTTTTCGAACAAAGATTTAGCGAGGATATACTGCCCTCACAATGATGCACTGGTTATCACTCTACGCGTCAAGAATTTCGACATCAAGCTTATTTTGATTGACCAAGGAAGCTCATGTAAGATAATGTATTACGAAACCTTCAAACAACTGAAACTAGAGGACAAAGACCTGGCACCTGCAACATCTCCCCTAATTGGATTCAACTCAATGCCAGAGTGGCCAGTGGGCAAGATAATCCTCTCAGTCAAGGCAGGAACCATGACGAAACAAGTGGAATTCTAGGTATTGAAAGTCCCTTCCACTTACAACATAATCTTGGGGAGGACATGGTTGCACGCCATGCGATCGGTAGCGTCAACCTACCATCAAGTATTGCGGTTTCCTAACGACGCCGGAGTAATTAAAGAGGTCTTGGAGACCAAATTATGTCCAAACAGTGCTTCGTCACAGTAAATGGAAGCCGCGCTGCAAAAGGGTATGTACAAATAGTGGAGGAGCCTGAAAGCAATGAATTATTTGCGGATGTTGGCAAGGCAACTGAACAGAAGGCAGTGGAAGACTTGGTACAGGTAAGGATAAATGAAAAAGACCCAAAAAAGTTCTTTTTGCTCGGCTCGTCTTTGTCCAGCACTGAGAGAATAGAGGTCATGGAATTTTTAACCTCTAACATCGAAGTGTTTGCCTGGACGCCGTATGACATGCCTAGCATTGACCCAAACTTCATTTGTCACCAACTGAACGTCCACCCAACTGCCAAACCAATTATACAGCGCACTCGCAGATCAGTACTCCACCATGCCGAGATAGTGGCGGAAAAAGTGGGAAACTTGCTAAAGGTAGGAGCTATTAGAGAAGTGCACTATCCCAGGTGGATCTCCAATACCGGAGTAGTGCCAAAGAAGAACGGAAAATGGCGTGTCGGCGTGGACTACAAAATAGTCAACAAGGCATGCCCAAATGACAGTTTTCCCCTACAACGGATAGACCAACTGGTAGACCTAACGGCAGGACACAATCGACTTAGCTTCCTTGTTGTGTACAGGGGTTACCATCAAATCACTATGTATGAACCAAATCAGGAGGTCACATCCTTTACAATGCCTAGAGGATTGTATTGTTACAAGGTCATGCCCTTTGGCCTAAAAAATGCAGGGGCAACATTCTAACGGATGGTCGCCAAGATGTTTGAACCATTGTTAAGCAGAACAATAGAGGCTTACATAGATGACATGGTGGTTAAAAGCAAGGATGAGAAGGACCATCTCAGGGACCTTGGTGAAATGTTCCAGATTCTGAAGGAGAACAAGTTGCGCCTAAATGCATCCAAGTGTGCGTTCGACGTAGAATCAGGCAAATTCCTAGGCTTCCTGGTGACCAACCGAGGTATAAAAGCAGACCCCTCCCAGATCAAAGCAATTCAGGATCTAGAAAGCCCAACACAGTAAAAGAGGTGCAGCATCTCACTGGCCTAGCTGCCGCACTCAACCGGTTCATAAGTCGGTCGTCTAACAGATGTCGACCATTCTTCTAAGCATTAAAAGCCAAGTTTGAGTGGGATGAAGAATGCGACCACGCCCTAGAAAGCCTGAAAGAGTACATGTCTTCTCCACCATTGCTAGTAACCCCAATACCCGGAGAAGAGCTCTTTCTATACTTAGCAGTTTCACAGCACGCAGTCAGCGCAGTGTTGGTTAGAGCGGAAGGAATCCAACACTTGCCCATCTTTTATGTTAGCAAAACCTTGCTAGGCGCGGAAACCAAGTACCTACCATTAGAGAAACTAGCCTTAGTCTTGATGATGGCCCTTAAGGAAGCTATCACATTACTTCCACGCCCACACCATAATCGTCCTAACAGCTTTTCTCTTAAAAGCCTTGTTTGAAAGGGCGAACTTTTCTGGGCAGATCTTGAAGTGGGCGGTGGAATTGAGACAGTTTGATATCAAGTTTCAACCCAGAATTGCAATAAAAGCCCAAGCTCTGGCAGACTTTGTGGCTGAGTTTACACCAAGAAGCCATCACATCTGCCTAGTTGACTTAATTGACACAACCGAAAAAGGGATGGAAAGTGCCGCAAGAATTGCGCAGCCCCCAAACCAAGATGCCCAACCACATCCCAAGTCATACCGAATTGAAGAAAGGGAGGAAGAGGCAAACTGTCAGGACCCAAACCCGCCCCTATGGGTTTAACATCGTAACCGGCCAATAATCCGTGATTACCAAAGGCCTGCTTAACAATGATGACAATAATACAGATTAAGGGACTGGCAGAAGCCAAACAATAAATAAAAGATGTCCAATGAGCTGTGAAAATCTGAATGAGAAAAGACAATTCATAACCAAAAGCATATATATATACATATCTGATATACGCAACATGCAGGTTAGGGATCGAATCCCTATACCATAACTGTACAGTCAAAAGTCTTATTCAGTCTATACACAACAGAGATAAAAAGGGTGAATCTGAAACACCCCAAAAGCAGCCTTAGCTTGGACAGACTTGGAACCTCGAAGTGAGGCACAACGAGTGGCTTGACAAAACGGAAGCTTAACCTGACGCTCCTAGCTCCGGTCCGGTGCCTAGACACCTACATATAATTATAAACAGTGAGCTAAAGCCTAATGAATAACATATACGTAATGGGGTTAAGAATGAATGTCCTTTCAATAATTAAAACAGTCAATTGCATCAGTAAATCAGTCATTTAGAACCATAGTAGTCATGTGTGGTACATCCAACAGCAAAACAGTACAGTAGGTCTTAACAGACCGAACAGTCAGTTGATGGCCATCAAACAATAAATAGTAGTGGTCCCAACATTGGAACCGACAGAGATCTCTGTAACAGTAGCAGTAACGGTAACAATGCAGTAACAGTAAATTGCTATGGATGCCACGAGTACAGTTCATAAAAATAGGACAAACATTCATTCAGTAAACATTGCCATTTCAGTAAACAGTACAATTGATCATTCAAAAGATAATCATAATTGAACATATCTTTACAACATTGTTACTCACAGAGTTCTGGCCTAAAGACAAGCTAATGAGCGTCCTCGGATGCCAACCCTACACAGTTGCAGAATGAACACACACTAAGTTACACACTTGGGAATCAATAATTTAGTCCCCTCTCTTGACTTGGTGTGGTTCTACATCAATATCCTCATTAAGATGCCTTAAATATGGCCTAGGAATGCCTAGGATGGAATGAGGATGCAAAGATGTACCTTCAAACACTTTTTGAAATTTGCTAAAAATAGGGGTCTCGCTCGAGCGTGGCTTTCTACGCTCGAGTGTGACTTCTCTCGCTCGAGCAGACTGCAAACTCATGAAAAAGTACTGGATGCACGATTTTCACGCTCGACTTACGCTCGAGCGTGAGACTCAGACTCTCACTCGAGCGTGAATTCTCTCGCTCGAGCGGACTGCAAAACACATGAACTCCTGGGCATATGCATTTCATGCTCGAGCGTGAAGTCCTACGCTCGAGCGTGGATCCAAAATCTGGAATTTCCAGATTGATCCTCAAGCACAAAACTCCACTCTAAAAGCCTTAAACTTGAATCTTTTGGGCTAATTTTCTGGAAAACATTTGAAAACTCGTAGCACAACATGTTTCAAAGATCAATTTATGAAATCAAGCCCAAAAGTAAGCCAATTGAACACAAAATTAAGTGTAAATACGAAGAATAATGAAAATCATCACATGCATGAGCTTTTAAGAACTCTAGTGTTCCAAAACAAGATCAAATGCAATGTTGAGCTCAAAATCATGGTGAATTCATGGACTACAACCAAAATGTGGACATGGATGCAAGAATTTTCCATGAAAACAACCTCAAAATACTATGGTATGAACATACATGCATGAATTAGCTCACAATTCAACTCTTCAATTTAATTCTTGACTTTAAACTCTAAATTTCCATGAACTAGGCACGAAGCAACTTAAATTCACAAGTAAGAAGATAAATTCCTACCTTAGGTTTTGAATTCTAGGTATGGAAGCTCAAATTTGCAAAACCTCTTCAATTCCTCTATGTTCAAGCAAAATTCTTCTGATGAACTCAATTTCTCTCACTCTCCCTTTCACACTCGGGTTGGTCTAGAGGATGAGCAAAATGATGCATCAAATATGAATAAGACATAATGAGGGTGGGTTTTTGAATCAATCCACTCAATGGCAAAAAGGTAATAAACCTTGGTTCAATTAATTCAACAATAATACTAATTTATTCATTCCAAATTGAATTCTAATTAAACCTACCATAAAATCACATAAATCCTAATTAGCATAAAATACTAATCAATTTCTGATTCGGTCGCCGATAAGACCTTCAATTCGCAGTTCGAAATTAAAGCGTGAATAGATTCATTCAGAAATCAAACAGATAGAAATGCAACTAATGCAACACACTCATGCAATCAGTTCAGAATTTCATTCTTGTCAGTTACTTATCATGCTTAATCACAGATTAGCACTAATCAAAGGTGAGGGTTGTCACAGTCTTCCTTCCTTAAAAAGAGTTTGGTCCTCCAAACTCGGATTATCTTCATTCTGGAAAAATACTGGATTCATGGGAAACAGTTCAGGATATCTTTTCATTATATCGTCTTCCCTTTCCCAAGTGGCATAAGCACCACCATGGTTTTGCTAGTCCACTTTCACTAATGGAATTTCTTTATTTCTCAACTTCTTGATTCGTCGGTATACAATCTGAATAGGCCGTTCTTCATAAGTGTAGTCATTACTCAACACTACACGGGTAGGCTCAATAACATGGAAGGGATCCCGAAGGTAATCCCTCAACATTGAAATATAGAAGACGTTATGCATATGCTCCATTTCAGGAGGAAGCTCTACTTGATACGCCACTAGATTAATCTTTTCAATGATTTCATACGGCCCAACATATCTCGATGCCAGCTTGCCCTTAACCCCGAAACGGGTTTGACCTTTCATTGGTGTCACTTTAACAAACGTGATCACTCACTTCATATTCCCTGTCACGCCTTCAGACATCCGCATAACTTTTCTGACGGCTTTGTGCGGTTTTCAATCTTTGCTGAATCAATTTCACTTTTTCTGTGGTTTCATGTACAATCTCTGGCCCAAGCAAAGGCCCATCTCCAACCTCTGCCCAGCAAATAGGAGATTGGCATTTTCTGCCATATAAAGCCTTGAAAGGCGCCATACCAATGCTCGAGTGAAAACTGCTGTTGTAAGCAAATTCAGCTAAAGGTAAATGGCTTTCCCAATTTACTTGGAAATCAAGAACACACATACACAGTAAATCCTCCAGAGTCTGGATGGTCCTTTCTGACTGGCCATCTGTCTGAGGATGGTAGGCACTACTCAGTTTCAATTCAGTACCCAATGCTGTTTGAAGACTTTGTCAAAATCTCGATGTAAACTTCGAGTCCCTGTCAGAAACAATAGATACAGGCACTCCATGCAATCTAACAATCTCGTCAATATAAATTATAGCCAATTTGTCCGCATTATAGATTGTTTTGTCAGGTAAGAAGTGAGCAGATTTAGTCAATCTATCAACAATAACCCAAATTGAGTCCATACCTTTACTGGAGTGAGGTAAACCGACAATGAAATCCATAGTAATATGTTCCCATTTCCACTCCGGTATTGGTAAGGGCAGAAGTAAGTCTGCGGGTCGTTGATGTTCGGCTTTGACTTGTTGGCAATGTAAACATTTCGACACAAAGTCAGCAATCTCTTTCTTCATTCCCGGCCACCAGAAATTCAGTTTCAAGTCTTGATACATTTTTGTATTTCCTGGATGGAACCCTGTTTGAACCCTCCATGATGCACTTGCTTCATTGATCCTCTTATATGTCATAATCTTGCATGCTATTTTTGGCCCATGAGTAATCTGTTTTTGAGCATGTTGTAAACTGATATTAGGCTTATTTTGAGCCCTTCTCCAACATTGAAGAAGGGCTCAACACCATTTGGGACTTCCATGTTATACATTCGCTTGCTTAAAACTGTTGCATGGTATGCTTCATTACAGCTCTCTTTGCATAATCATAAGTTATGATCAACTGCTTGCATTGTCGGTTGCATTTTGCCCCTGCCTGCGGGCATGCCTGCGGGCACATTTCTTCGCTATTTTGTATGTTTGTCTTAGTCTTCGGCCTTGTCAAAAATGGGTCGTCTCTGGGCTTTGACATTCACTCCCGTCACTTGTGACTTTCGAGTTCTGTCAAAGAGGG
>NW_021030063.1:0-11988 GCF_004153795.1 Camellia sinensis
TCTATCATATCAAAACATGAAATTGTACATCAATACGTTATTTAGAAGTTTTAGAATTTATGGCAAATTTTATTAAAAATATTCAATCTGAGTATTAAAGTTACGTTGGCAAGCTTATTTCTATTTAATGTATTATGCATTATAACAATATACAACACATAAGCTCACTTGAGCCCTCATTTCTTCAACACTTTGAGCTCCAAATCTAATCAACATTTTAAGGAGAGAGTGTAATTCAAGGTAGAAGTTGATGATTTTGCTAGCAGTAGCTCAAGTTGGACACAAGATTTGTATTTTGAAAAGCATTGTGATCATCTAATCCATAATGCATGAGAAGTGGTTTAAGATCATTTCATGGAGTTCAATCATAATCATTGGCATGTATTTCACATGAGTTGTCAAAGAAGATGAAGAATTTGCTCTATAATCTTACATCATGGAAGTATGATTACATCATCATTTTATCATAAGCTTTATTATTAGTTAAATCAGACCAAAATAATATGCATGCATTTAGATCAAGTTTGTAAGAATATTCCACTTGCAGGAGTCTTAAGAAAAAATTAGAAGAGAATTTTCTACTTCATGCCAAAAGTGCTGGTTTTGCATGCAAGTTGATTTGATCATGTTATGTGGAAATTATGAATGATTGCACATGCAGTTGAATCATCAAATACCTGCTTAAATCATGTTTGAAAAAGAGTTTTGTATATGTAGAACCTTAAAGCTTCAATTTGCGAAAAATATGACTTGAGAAAAAATTTATGAACTTACATGCATTGAGTTTTTAACCCAATTTTGCGTTAAATCACGAGTTGAGCCTAAAGTGAATATCATGGTATTTCATGTGTTATGGAATAAGTTTTCTAAGTTTTTAACACGCATGCATAGTTTGCCTTTTAAAATGCGTGTTGGAGCTCAAGACTCTTTTTGGAACCCAGAATTTTTAGTCGCTCAAGCGAGGATTTACACCCCCCCCCCAGCTCGAGCAGACATTTGAGCATCTAGTAGTTTTTTTGCGTCATTATAGACCCTCGACGACCACTTTGTGGCTTGAGCGAACCCTTTGTATTTTGTTGAACCGCTATACTCAAGATTGTCTCGAGCGTGATTAAGACCATCTTAGTACTTTGCAGGCAGAAGGTACCACTCCGCTCTGAGCGACCAAGGGATGTGCCGCGAGCAGCCAGCCCAAATTCAACATATTTCAAAGACATTTCAATATTCATAATTTTGTTCCCCACCTTTTGAAGCATATTTAACATGAATTAAATGCAGTCATTAAAGCAGTAATAAGCTAAAATGGATTGCAGTAACTAAATTAGAATAAATGAGACAAATCCGAGATCGAGAATGTGATTCACGTGTTATAATGTATAGAAAGACAAATAAAAATCCAATTGTAAGAAAGCTAAGCTGTAATGGCCAAGGCATGTGTAATAATAAGCTATGTTTATTATGTACTTCTTGTTTGTAATCACGTTCACATTATACCGTTTCTAGAGCCATGTGAAGTATACGTTATGTAAAAGATATGTTCATATAAATTATGTTTCAAATGTGATTGATAACTGATTTCTGAAATATATTTGTTATGTGAAACAATGCCTTATATTTAAAATCTATTATGCATCCATAGGATAGCCAATCACCGTCCGGAGGACATGTTATGCGGTCCATGACATATATATGAGTACCCAAGATCTTCGTAGCCACTTCAGTGTTGATAGTTTAATGTATCTGGAAAACGATTACTCTAGTCAAAGGACGATTATGTGTTCTATGATGTACCATTATTATTTCAGAATGAGAATTGATCCTTTATATCCTGTTTATGAATCATACATGTTCAAATATCGTTCACTAACCCCTTTACCTTAATTATTACTGGGCTTTATGCTTACTATGTACTATATAGATAGGTGATGCTTCTAGAGACAGACCTGAAGACTTTTCTTGATCTATGTTTGTTGCGCAAACCATTCTGCCTCACGTGATGATTCTGGAAGTGGTCACGTTTCATAAGTTCTGCGTTGTTTCTGATATGAGAATGTTTTGTTTGTGGCTTAACTTATATGCTGTAATTTTGTGGTTATAATTAAGAAGACTTTTGCGATATTATACAATGTTTAAATATTCTATTTCATATAAGTCAACATAGCTCATGGATGATTTAATTATGATTTGCTCCGTAGTCCCTTATTCTGTTATCTGTTCATAGGCCTTTGGGAATCCAATGAGTACTGCCGTTACATTCATAGACCTATAAGGTGGTTGGTCATGCAGAAGCCCTTAGATGATTTGTAATCTATTCAAAAGACCAAGATTCAGAGGTACCTCTAATGATGTAGCTAAAGATCAAGTGAGAAAAAAAGTGAATTTAACAAAAAAACTTCACGAGTTAGAGGGAAAGAGAGGAGAAATAATAGGAAAAATATTTGAACTATTATAGTGCTGGTATAATAAATAATAGCTCCAAAAACAAATGAAAAGAAACATTCCAAAAATTTCCAAAACTAGGCCTAAAACCAACAAAAAATCTGGAAAAGACCACATGGATCGAACCTCACAACAAAGTGGTTCGACCCTTAGAAAAAAACTGTGAGATCACTAAGTTATTGCAGCAAACAGTTACCCTAGAACAGCGGTGTCTTACCTGACTCGACCCTATATTCATTAATTAACCTAAACAAAGCAGCGACGAAGGTCACCCCACCAAGACTGGTGTTGAACTCCAGACAATACAGGTAAGTGCCGACATTCTAAGCCTGTGTCAACCCCAAATTTCAGAGCCACCCTAAGGGCAAAGACAACAGTGGTGTTCATACCACCAAGGCTAGTGTCGACCCCGATCGAAGTCAAACAAAACACAAGAAAGAATTGCATGTTGGACACCCACCAAGGATGGTGTCACCCCAAGACAAAAATCCATAAGAGAACGAAGGGAAGGTACACCGCTACGAATATCGTTCCCGGATCAAAGCAATAAATGGTCGGGTTTAAGCCCCGAATCATTTATATAAAAATGTCCAAGCTATATCAAGTCAAGAACAAGCATTTTCTTGCTATGTCGTGATGAATTTGGCTTATTAAGATTTGATCGGTCGACAAGAAAGTTATTCGAACTGTATGTTGTTTTTTTAAAGACTAAACAATTGAAGACTTTGGCAAAAGGTGATCAACCAGAGCTAAAAATCTAGTGATCTCATTACAGATCCATTCCTTTATATTTGGTGATGGTGAAAATAAGAGATGTTAGCTCACCTATTGGAATAAGTGGAAATTGATACTAATCCTAATGAAGTTGAGCCCAAATTGAGGAAGAGCATCTATTCAAAACCCCACCACAAACTTTAGTTGAGAAAAAATCTACAAGGACCAGCAACCTTTGAAAATATCCCTCCAATGAATTTTTATGATTTCTGATTCAAGAGCCCGAGAGCTACTAAGAAGCAATTGAGCATACAAAGAAAGTGTGATTAGAAAAATTCATGGAAAGAGAGATGAATTCCTTACTTGAAAACCACACTTATGATTGGGAATTGTCTAAGGGGAGGAAAATTCTTGAAAAATAATGGGTCTTTAAATTTGAAGAATGATGGAAAGAATCTAAATACAGCAACGTTTGTTGTTAAAGTTTTGGGGCAAAGAAAGTATTGACTTGATAAATTTCTCGTCGATCGTGAAGATGTCTTCATTCGCTTAACTGGCCATGGCCGCAAGTATAACTTTGAAGTAAGCAACTAGTGAAGACCGCATTTTTTCATGCAACCTAGAAGAAATTACATGAGCAACCGAAGTTTTGTGAAAAAAAAATGAAAAAAAAATTTGTTTGTAATTAAGAAAAGTGTGTATGTCCAAGCAAGTGCCCAGCAATGTACAAAAAATAGACTATTACATATAATAATTGTTTTTTTTCTTAAAAAAAAAAAACCCCAACTTTTTTAAACCATTGTGTGTTTGTGAAAAAAAAATTTTCGGATGACAAGTTATTATTCTTTGGCTTTATGTTGATGACGTATTAATTGTGGTGTTAAGATTCTACCATGATAACAAGTGAAGTCAAAGTTAGCAAATCTATTTCATGAAAATTTGAACCCAAATAAATCTTATGAAGATGTCGTGATCAAAAGAAGGACTAATTTGTCTCAAGAACTACATTGAAAATTCTTGAGAGGTTTTAACATGATAAAGCAAACTTTGCAGTTGTCACTGTGTCATTTCAAACTTCGTTCAAGATCAATTCCTTACAATTGAGGAAAAGAACAAGGAAGAGATGCTGAAATTTCTTATGCCCTTTTTCAAGGCCAGGTTATTTTTCTTTTTGATAATGTCATGCGTTTATAACAAAGCCGGATTATTCTCACACGTTGGTATGTGGTGAGTCGTTTTTCTCTAACCGGGGAAAGAACATTGGTTAGCAGTTGAAATGATTCTAAGGTATCTTCGAGGGATTTTGAAGGTGTGTTTGTGTTGGGAAGGAAGCCGATGCTTGATGGGTTCACGAATTCTGACACGCGTAATGTGACTTAGGAAATCTAGTTCGTGCTATTTGATGACTTTTGACAGGGTTGTGGCTGGCAATTTAAATTACAAAAAATGTGTTACTCTCTAACTACCGAAGCTAATTTATCACCATTATGGGAAGCTTGCCAATGAAGAGTTACGCTTGAATAAATTTTTGCAAGATTTAGGTTTGAATTAAAGAAAAGTATGTGCTTATTTAATAGTCAAAGTGCATTCATTGAGTAAAATTCACTTATCGAATCGAAACACATTGATGTGAAGATACCATTAGATTCGATGTGTTAGATTTGAAATTTTTACAATTCGAAAGGTCACACGAATGAATTAATATTCAGATATGTTGACTAAGACTTTCTTGAGGGACAAACATTTGAAGTGTCGAGCTTGCGGTATGGTGATGTCTCACGAAGTCGTAGGGGAGAATGTGGTATACCTCTTTAGGAGTATTGTGACCCAATGTTTATTAAAAATATTAATTTGTTGTGTTTTATAATATATTTTGTTTACAATATTTATCAACTTTAGAGGTCTAATGAGTATTTAAAAAATGTAATAGCAGCTAGGTTTTATAGAAATAAAACCAAGAATCAACAATATTTTTTAGTATTGTCTTGTTTTTTCCGAAGAAGGGGCAATCAGGATTTTATTCTTGGTGGGAGCAATTTGATATCATTAGGAGATAGCCTTTGTATTCAAAAAGTCAATTCGGGGTTTTGTCTCAAAGTATAGCTTGCTTGTTCATCTAAGTGTGTAGTTGATATTTGATAATTAGCGCGGCTTGTTCAAATTTATGTGTGGGCTAGTTTGATTTATTTTGGGTTTTTTAACTCTTTTCAAAGGTAATTGTTCATTTATTTGTGAGATCTTTCTCTTGTGTTTTCTGATATTTGGAATCACCTAAGATTTTGTGAAGACCATCGTGTCGATTTATAATCGTTAAAAACTTATTGGATGATAGAGAATCGAATTGGTCTGTGAACGTACCTCACATTGAAGGAAATCGCTGTTATGTTGATTTAATTTTTTCATTTCCCATGATTAATTTATTTATGAAAAAAAAACCATCTATTTTCTAACAAAAACTTACTTTCAAACGAAGCTAAGATGAGAGACTTATTCCTGATGACCTGTGAATAAAATAATTATGAATCCAATGATAAGTTGACAACTCACCATTCTAGAAACAAGCATGCCACTGATTCTTGATTAGTTCTGCCAATCTTGTACTCTAAGCAATGTTTAAAAAATGTTAATAAATTAATTTCCACTCTTTATTACATAAGAAATATAAGATAAAATAAAAGAAATGATGTTTTTTAAAAGATTAATAAAGCTATGTGTTTTACATGGACCAAAATGCCCTATTTTTTAAATGATGAAATTGACAAGACCATAAGTTTTTTTGAGCCGTGCTACCGACCCCCAGTTGGGGCGACCCCCACTGACAACCCCCAGTATAAAGTTCCCTTCCATTGGCTAAAAAAAATAAAAAAATAAATAACAGTTTTTTGCACCAATCACACCGAACCCAGTACCCCCACTTGGATTCGGACAGGCTTTTTCCTTTTTTATTATTATTATGTTGTTCTATGATATGTGTGTTTGTTAAATTAAAAAATAAAAAATTAAAAAATTCATTCTCCCGCAAGCTTTGTTTATTTGTTTGTTTATTTTTTAATTTTTACAGTAACTAACTATAGCTGAGACCGAAAACTTTATTCTATTAGTATTAAAATATTTGTCCTGCTGTTTATCTTTTTTTTTTTGCTTTTTTCTTTTTTGTATGTCATAATATCTCTCACTATTTTACAAACAGTAAAATAAACCCAAATTTGTAAGAACTCTAGTTGCTAAATATTTTTGTTTATTTGAATTGAAAATTACAAACTAGATGACAAAAAAAAAAAAAAAAAAAAAAAAAAAAAGAACACACAAACAAATATGTTAACAATATCAAAAAGATTATTTAGAAAAATAAAATATATATAAAAATAATAAAGCTTAAATTCTTTACCAAACTAATATTTCAAAATAAAAAAAAAAATTTAAATATAAGCCGAACACTGGTGAGGATTGCCAAGATTTCAAAACCTTCCTTCCCTTTCTTTCTTTCTATACTTCTTTTTTTTTTCTTTTAGTTATTCTATACAAAAAAAAAAAATAAAATTAAAAATAAAACAAAAAGGGAGAAAAAAAATAAAAAATAAATTTGGTCATCATTATAAATTTTCTTATTTAAATAAAGATAGCTTTTAAAAACTTCAATACATTGTATACAAATTGATAATAATTATACTTAATTTAATATTTTCTTAAAATATAGGTTACACAAAACCTTTTTTATTAGTGAAACTCTAACGGTTCCATTTCTTCAAATATTCTAATACACCAAGTCAAACAGAAATGTAGTTTAAGTCAATTATTTCATTTCTCCTAATTATTTTTCTTTTCTTTTTAAATAAAAATATTATCGTCATTAAATTTATTTTATATAATAGAAACCTTGTTATATGTGTTAATACAACAAACACATATGACCTATCAATTAAAAAAATAATATAAAAAAATAAATATACGGAACTTCTTAAATTTCAAAAAATAAATATATTAACTCACAATTTTAATATAATTAACATAAAGCTCCTTAAACTTTTTTAACATATAATAAGAAAAAATTATATGTTATGTAGACACCCCATTTTTGACCAACTTTAAGACTTAGACGTCATCGACTGAGCGCTCGGTGATGGTGCATGTTGTGCTTGTTCTAAGGTTTCGGAGTTTTGTCTAAGAGCCTTGCCTCCGGGCCTCTGAACTCTTTTTGTGCTTTGGCTCGGTTTGTGGACCGAACTTTGTTTTCCCTTCCCGGAGGGAGGGAGTGGTCTTGTAGACCATCTCTCTGTGGTCGTAGACTACTTTTTGTGGTCGTAGGCCACTTTTTCCGTTTGGAGACTAGTTTTCGATTTTTAGACCGCGGGCCTTGTCTCGGGACCGCTTAACATTCTTCGTTTGGCGTGGTTTTTGAACCACACCTTGTTGCCTCTGCCTAGAGGAACACTGTGGTCCGGGAGACCACTTTTGTGGTTGCATACCACTTTTGATGCTCATCAGCTAGTTTTCGAGGCTTTTGGCCGCGTGTTTTGCCTCCCGATTTCTCGTCTTGCATCCGTTTTGGTTTGTTTTTGGTACAGACCTTACTTTCCTTGTTTGGAAGGTGGTACAAGGGTGGGAGACTAGTATTTCTCCTGGCCGACCACTTCTTCCTCTGCCAGCCAGTTTTCTGATCGGACAACTGGCTTTCTTGGTCTTTGGACCATCTTTTCTGGTCGGCCACAACACCACTACCTTGCATTTTGTGTGTTGACCTCTCCCACCTATGGTCGACTAGTTTTTGCTCTAGTTGACCACATAAAGTGGTCAGCCGACCACTTTTACTAGTAGGCCGATCACTTCAAGTGGTCGGCTACTTTTTGACACCTTTTTGGAGATATTTTAGGATAGTTGGTATAGTTGGAGAGCATTTGAGCCATCCTCCATACACGTGTATGGAGGGATGGCATTCAAGCTTAGCTTCTCCAAGAAGCTTTGGGTTTCCTCTTCTATAAGATGGAAGCTCCTCCTCCCTCCTCTAGATTCAGAAAATTGCCCTTAGAGAGTTAGATATAGCTTTGTCTCTATATCACTCTTGTTCTTCATTTTTGTGTTCAAAAGTGTAGATTTGTCTTAATTTAACATGCAAACACACACTCAAACACCATCCTTTTGC
Source organism: Camellia sinensis (assembly GCF_004153795.1). NCBI lineage: Eukaryota > Viridiplantae > Streptophyta > Magnoliopsida > Ericales > Theaceae > Camellia > Camellia sinensis. Next base: position 8,294 of record NW_021030063.1, read on the forward strand.
TACTGAGGTGCTTAGGGGCTGATTTTGGTGTTCTTGGGTTGCCTTGAGCTTGAAAAACCTGCTGGAGTTGTAGTTATAAATAGGTTCTACAAGGGTGAGTTTCAAAGCCTTAAAACCCCCTTTCTTGCTTAAGCTTTTAGCCCTTCTTGCATACGTTTTTAAGCTTGGCTCTTAACTGATAAAAGTTCTGTTTTTGCATGCTTAAAAAGTTTGTTTAAGATCACTTTTGTGTTTGGGGTTGTTTACCCCCTTTTAGGCCTTATTTGGCCTTGTTTTTGAGCCTTTTTTGTGAGCTTTCGAACCACCTTGTATTGGCCTTCTCACCACTGAAATCCCTCTGGTGTTTTAAGGTCCTAAGAAGGAGAGAGCCATCCCCTCTCCTTGCATTTTCTATATATGCCTTAATATGCCTCATGTTTGAGCATCTTTACTAAGTGTTTGTTGACCATATCTTAGCTTGTATTTGTGGTTATTTTGCTGTGGCATACCACTTTTTTTTACTTGTTTTGGTCCCTCCATGCATGGTTAATACACTTGTAGTGTAAATCACACAATCTAGTCTTGTATGCCTCATGTTTGAGCATGTGTTTCTAGCTAGTTTTCTTTCCATTTCAGCATGTTTTTGGTGATGTTTTACCATGTCATGACTCTGTTTTGGTTTGGTTTGGTTGGCCCTTGCATGCCTCATGCACTTGTAGTGCAATCCCATGAAATAGCCTAACATGCTTCATGTTGTGACATGTCATTCTAGCATGCTTTTGGCTTAGCTTAAAGAAGATTTTGTTCATGTTTTAGCATGTCTAAGGTCTGATTTTGGTTGTATTGGCATACATATCTTGCAAATACATTGCCATGCCCTTTCTTGCTCTCTATTGCAGCAAATTGCAGTTCAGCAGCAATAACTGGTCGGCCAGCCAGAAAAAGTAGCTGGCCGACCACTTTTCTTGATTTTCAACAATCAAAAGTGGTTGGCAAGGGTTTGGAGAGACCAAAAGTGGTCAGCCACCCTCCTACTGGATTCCCAAGGTGGATTTTCAGCTTTCTGGAGCTTAGTACAAGTTTCTGAAAACAAATGAAAGCAGAGGCAAATCGGGGCATCGCATTGGATTTCCGAACGAGGCAACCGGACATGCCTGCATTCCTCTACCTCTGAGGCTCCTGATTTATTGTTTTCACTACTACAAAAAGTATAATTAATAACATTTGTTTATAGCATTTTTTTATGAATGTTATAAAATAAAAGGTATACATAACATTTTTTAATAAAATGCTATAAAGATTTTTGAATAATAACATTTAATTTTTTATAGCAATTTTTTATATTTTAATAGCAATTGAAAACCAATATTAAAGCTTTCCTTAGTACGGAACTTCATTCTACAGGATATAGCAAAGAAAGAATGCTATTGAAACCTGAAAGAAAAAAGGCGCTCTAAATTTGCCGCGTTTTTTCCATTCAGTTCCCATCTCTTGCACGACCCCTCTCTTGCGTTGTATTTCTTCCACATATAATCGCAAATCGAGCATACAAAAAAACCCTAGAAAACACTTGGAATTTGTTTCAAGTTTTTGCGTTTGATTTGGCAAGTTTGTGTCTCCGATTGGACGAGTTGGTTGATTTACTGGATCAGACTTGTAAGGAGTTGAAGCTCTGTTATTCATTGTTGAAGTTTCATAGGTAATTTGATGTTTTATGTACTTCTTTCTCTTTGGGTCATTTTTTTTTTCCGAAAAATTGAACCAAAAAAAGAAGAAGAAGAATAAGAAGAAACACTCAGTGCCCTGTTATTTTGGATGATTTGGTTTTAATTTAGTAAGAAGTACATTCTCTGATATATTGCACTAGTATATATTATTATGCTTCTTAGGTGCTTGATAAACTGCCACAAAGAGTGGCTGAACTTGTATACTGTTTTCTTATGAGTTTCTGATGCATGCTGCAAGTTCAATAAATAAAAAAATATTTAACACTATATTGGCTGTAATCTCAAGTGTTAAGATTATTCCTATCAAATTTGTGCTCTTAACTTCAAGTCTTGGCCTATTCTCTTTTCTCTAGGCATTTTTTTTTTTTTTTTGGTTTTTGATAGATCACTAGACACTTGGTATGAAGAGAGACAAAGCTTAAAAGACACCAATTTAGTGCTCACATATATAATAGTGTAGATAAAAACAATATAAATATTTAAAATATGTTAGTTGTTAATCTCAAAGTGATAAATTCTTTCTTATTAAATTTGTGGTCTTCAGTTCTAAGTGTTGGCCCATTTTCTTCTCTAGTATTTTTTTTTTTTTTGTTTTGATAGATCACTGGACACCTAAGCATGAGAGAGACAAAGCTTCAAGACACCAATTTAGGTGCTCACATATATAATAGTATAGATGGTATAGAATTTTCGTATATGTGTATATTGTTTTTGGTGTGGGGTAATGAGTTTCTCGAGTAGTAGGGTGTAGTGCATAATAAGTGGTATTGTGAACTTTTTGGCTCAAGTGTTCAACGATAGTCATGGTGGGAAGTTAACGGTTTATACGGTTGGAGTAACTTGATCACTATACAGTTTAAAAGAAAAAATCGTACCAGAAAAAATCAGAACATTCTACTTCGTTTAATGTGCACGTTTTTTTAACCCTAGTTCTTTCAACTTTTGGACCCAAAAAAAAAGGGTATTTCACAGTGATCCCTTAAACTATTGTCAAGTATCCTTTTGACCCTTCTATATTAAGAAACCATACAAACTGACTTTCTAAATTATGGATATGTAAGAGGGAGAAGGTCAGTTTGCAGTTCTATTTTCTCATTTCTTGGTTGAGCTTGTATATAAAGTTGGCTGCTAGTTCTCAGTTCTACAGTTTAGGCAGTTTGCAACAGCAGATTGGGTGTAGATGTGTCCATCCGAGTGCTTGTTTGCTGCTGTTAACTAATATCTAATAAAAGGTCCATAATTGCTCAGGTATAATCAGTTTAACTCTTACAAAGAGAGTTTTGAATATTAATTAAGTCCCATAACTTGAGATCAATTTAAATCTATAAATTTTAATTTCATTTACAAATCCAAATTTACATATCCAAATACAGTTTATTTGGAGTTAAATCACATACCTTTTTTTCTTTGGGTTCATCGGTCATAGATTAATTTCAAATAATGATTCAAAATCCAACAATATCTTTTAAAGTCAACAATTTCCAAACTCAATAACAATCACATGAAGAAACTACATGTAACCCGATCGAACTATACTCCATAAAAGTTAAACAACAACCTCAAACTACATAGTATTGCTATATCAATAGGCCAAAAATCCTTACTCACCTACCATTTTCTTTTACCCATCGTGTTTTTAATGACCATGGATAGAAGAAAAACTCACACATAACTTCACAAATGGTTGGAAATGTTGACATAAAATATAATGCACTGATATAATATCTACTTTTAGCCAATGTTATTGCCATTTTACCATAAACCATAATTTTTCTTCTTTGAAACAGAAGAAAAATAAAAATCCAGAATCCTTTTTTTTTTTTTTTTGTGATGGCTTCTATATATAACATTTTTGTTTCACCAAACTTTTCATCTCCTTGGTGAGTTCTCATATATAAATAACATGATAAATTTCAAATCTGGTTATCTTTATGTGTACATATATATAATATAGATATAGATATAAGATACTAATACAGAATTAAAACT
>NW_021030073.1:4195-15059 GCF_004153795.1 Camellia sinensis
TCATACCACCCTGTCTGAGGTGGCAAGAAGCACAAAGGGGTCTGCTACAAATATCTGGAGCCTGTTACAGGTGTGGCAAGGTGGGTCACATGGTTAAAGACTGCCCCTCTGCCCCACAAGCCAGTAGTAAAGCTGCACCAAGCGTGGCAGCATCAACTGTAGCACCAAAGCCTAACCCCAAAGCTACCGGGAAAGAGCCCATGAGGCAGGGCCGAGTGTTCGCCCTAGTACCGGGAACGTGCAAAATACTGAAACCGTTGTGTCAGGTATCCTCTCTATTTGTACACAAAATGCATATGATTGATTGATTCGGGTCTACACATTCTTATGTATCGCATGCTTTCTCACGGAAATTGAATAGACCCTTAGAACCCATGAACTATCTGCTAGCCGTATCATCACCCGTAGGGGATCCATGACATGTGCTTATTTGTACCCCGCATGTGAAATTATTGTTGGGGATATGCATCTGTTTATTGATTTACTGCCATTGAACATTGATCATTTTGATGTAATATTGGTGGATTGGTTACAAAAATATCATGCCACTATTTACTGTGTGACCAAGCAAGTTGTTTTCCGTCCACCTGGTTTGCCTGAATTTGTGTTTAATGGGAGTGGAGTAGTACCTCCTCCGTATTTGATTTCGTCAGTGAAAGTGTAAATTAATTAGTAAGGGTGTAAGAATATCTGTGTTTGTGCTGACTGTGTCTACTGATGATATGTTAAGACTGATGTGAATTGTATTCCTATAGTCAGGGAATTCCCAGATGTATTTCCAGATGATCTACCAGGGGATTTGATTGACAGGGAGATTGAATTTACCGTTGATGTAATTCCGGGTACGCAGCCGATATCGAAAGCTCCTTACAGAATGGCCCCAACCGAACTGAAGGAATTGAAAGTGCAACTGCAGGAACTGCTGGATAAGAAGTTTATCAGGCCCAGTACTTCACCATGGGGTGCACCGGTTTTGTTTGTAAAGAAAAAAGATGGCTCGCTGAGACTGTGCATTGATTACCGTGAATTGAACAAGGTAACTGTGAAAAATAAATACCCATTGCCACGTATTGACGATTTATTTGATCAGTTACAGGGTGCACAAGTGTTTTCAAGATTGATCTCAGATCAGGGTATCATCAACTGAAGGTTAAACCGAAAGACATTGATAAAACTGCTTTTAGAACGAGGTATGGCCATTATGAATTTTTAGTTATGCCATTCGGAGTCACGAATGCCCCTGCTGCTTTTATGGACCTCATGAACAGAATTTTTAAACCATACCTTGATGACTTTATTGTTGTATTTATTGATGACATATTGATTTACTCCAAGATATAGAAGAACATGAACAACATCTGAGACTTGCCCTACAAACCTTAAGGGACAGAAAACTGTATGCTAATGTCTAAATGTGAATTCTGGCTTGACCATGTTATGTTTTTGGGCATGTTGTTAGCAAAAATGGAATTTCTGTTGATCCGCAGAAAATTGAAGCTGTAGTGAACTGGCCGAGACCGACAAATGTGACTGAAGTCCGAAGCTTTTTGGGATTGGCTGGATATTACAGAAGATTTGTCAAAGAATTTCTCCAAAATTGCTTTACCATTGACTCAACTAACTCAGAAGGGGATATCATTTGACTGGACTGACCAAAGAGAATCTGCTTTTCAGGAGTTGAAAACTCGACTTGTAACTGCACCGTTTTGACTTTACCTTCAGGTACGGATGGTTATACTGTATTTAGTGATGCTTCTCATAAGGGTTTGGGGTGTGTTTTAATGCAGAATGGGAGAGTTATTGCTTATGCTTCCACAGTTGAGACCACATGAAAAGAACTACCGACCCATGACCTGGAACTTGCTGCGGTGGTGTTTGCACTGAAAATTTGGCGTCACTATCTGTATGAGGGTGACATGTGAAGTATACACGACCACAAGAGTTTAAAATATTTCTTCACACAGAAAGAACTGAACATGAGACAGCGGAGATGGCTGGAACTGATAAAGGACTATGACCTACAGATCTTGTACCACCCGGGAAAAGCCACACCGTTGCCATGCACTTGAGCCGGAAATCGATTGGAAACTTAGCCTGTTTACTCACCGGACAGAAAGAGTTGCTTTGACCTTGAAAAATCTGAAATTGAAATTGTTTTGCGAGAACAAGGTGGAACCTTAGCTGCTATTTCTGCACAACCGGCACTGATTGAAGAGATTAAAGAGAAACAGCAACAGGATGACTTCTTGAAAAAGATCATCGAAGAAAGAGAATCTAAACCGAGACCGGGATTCAAATTTGAGAATAATGTACTGAAATTTCAAGAAAGACTGTGTATACCGAATGATATGAACTGAAAAGAAGGGTTCTGCAGAGGGCCACAACTCAAGATTTTCTATCCATCCGGGGAATACGAAAATGTACCAAGATCTGAAACAGAATTTCTGGTGGCCGGGAATGAGAAAAGAAATTGCCGACTTGTGTCCAAATGTCTTCATTGCCAACAGGTCAAAGCTGAACATCAACGACCTGCCGGATTATTGCAACCCCTACCCATACCAGAGTGGAAATGGGAGCATATCACGATGGATTTTATCTTGGGTTACCTCGCTCCAGAAAAGTATGGATTCAATTTGGGTTATTGTTGATAGACTAACCAAATCTGCTCACTTCTTACTGTCAAGACAATCTATAATGCGGACAAACTGGCTGTTATCTATATTGATGAAATTGTGAGACTGCATGGAGTGCCTGTGTCTATTGTTTCTGACAGGGATTCGAAGTTCACATGAGGTTTTGGAAAAGTCTACAGACCGCTTGGGTACTGAATTGAGGCTGAGTAGTGCCTATCATCCTCAGACAGATGGACAATCAGAAAGGACCATCCAAACTCTGGAGGATTTACTGAGAATGTGTGTCCTTGATTTTCAAGGAGATTGGGAAAGTCATCTGCCATTAGCTGAATTCGCCTACAACAACAGCTACCATTCGAGTATTGGTATGGCGCCTTTCGAGGCATTGTATGGCAGAAAATGTAGATCTCCGATTTGCTGGGAGAAGTTGGAGACGGGCCTTTGCTTGGGCCCGAGATCGTATATGAGACGACTGAAAAAGTGAAACTGATACAACAGAGACTGAAAACTGCGCAGAGCAGAAGAAGAGTTATGCTGACGTCAGAAGACGAGACAGAGAATATGAAGTGGGTGATCACGTTTTTGTGAAAGTGACACCAATGAAGGGCCAGACTCGTTTTGGAGTCAAAGGCAAGTTAGCGCCAAGATACGTCGGACCGTATGAGATTATTGAGAAAATCAATCCGGTGGCGTATCAAGTTGCGCTTCCTCCTGAAATGGAGCACATGCATAACGTTTTTCACATTTCGATGTTAAGAGATTATCTCCGGGATCCCTTCCATGTAATTGAGCCTACTCGGGTAGTGTTGAGTGATGACTACACTTACGAGGAACGGCCTATACAGATCGTAAACAGACGGATCAAGAAACTGAGGAACAAAGAGATCCCGTAGTGAAAGTTGACTGGCAAAACCACGGTGGCGTGTATGCCACCTGGGAAGGGAAGATGACATGGCCAAACGATATCCTGAACTGTTTCCACTGAATCCTGTTTTCTTCCAGAATAAAGGTAACTCGAGTTTAGAGGACTAAACTTTTTATAAGGAGGGGAGACTGTAATAACCCTCACCACTGCTACCGATAAACACTGATTACCGTTAACTGAACTGATCATGACTGATAATTGAACTGATTAAAAGTACTGAACTGACTGACCAAATTGAAACTGATTATGAATGAATACATCTGTTTGAATTGCATTTTATCTGTTGACTGTTTGTTTGATCTGTTCATGTCTTATGTTTAAACTGCTAATTGAAGGCCTTATCGGCGGCCGAATCCGGAATGATTGATGTTTTATGATCATCATGAATAATGTGATTTTGTGGTATAATTATCTGAAAACTGATTAGGTATGATTAAATTAGATTAAAATAAGCTAATTAAAGAGTTGGCCTTATTTACCAAACTAACCCTTAAGTGGCCCACTCAAAATAACATATTTGAGCCTTATGTTACATTAAGCACACAATTTCATCAGCCATTTTCTTGCTCTTGCCGACCCTAGAGAGAGAGGAACTAGAGGAGTGAATTTCATCTCATTTTGCTTATAAATTGCTTGGTAATTGAAGGAATTGGAACATAGGTTGCAAATTAGCTTCCTCACCTTGTAACTAAAGCTCTAGGTAAGGAATTCAACCCCTCTTTGTTGTGTTTAAGCTTATTCTGCAAGATTCTTGAGCCTCTAGTGATTCAAGTCTAGAATTGGTTCTTTGTTGTTGAATTAGAGCATAATTCATGCATGCATGTTAGTGTTGTTGGAGTTTGAGTTGAGTTCATGGCAAAATGTTGCATGCATGTCACAATTATGTTCAAGTCCATGATTTCATCATGTTTTGGAAACAATTGGCTCCTTAGAGCATCAAATTGAAGCTTTGAATTGGTTTGAATTCATGCATGTTTGCATGTTCTTCATATTCTTGAAAAATGGTTTGAAATTGAGTTGAATTAAACACCCTTGGGCTTGATTTCTCAAATTGAGCTTGAACCATGTTATTTTCTATGTGTTTATAAATGTTTTCCAGAAAATGGGCCCAAGAGGATTGGTTTTGATGCATTTGAATGTGAGTTTGAGCTTGGAGGTGCAATTGGAATTCCCAGATTTTGCACTTACGCTCGAGCGGAAGTGGCGCTCGAGCGTGGAATCCGAGCATTTTGAATGTATGTCCTTTATTTCTGAACTGTACTGTGGCATCCTTAGTATCTACGGTTTACTGTTACTGTTACTGTTACAGAGATCTCTGTCGGTTCCCTCGTGGAGCCACTACTTGAACATTGATCATTTTGACGTAATATTGGGGATGGATTGGTTACAAAAATATCATGCCACTATTGACTGTGTGACCAAGCAAGTTGTTTTCCGTCCACCTGGTTTGCCTGAATTTGTGTTTAATGGGAGTGGAGTAGTACCTCCTCCGTATTTGATTTCGTCAGTGAAAGCTGTTAAATTAATTAGTAAGGGGTGTAAAGGATATCTGTGTTCTGTGCTGACTGTGTTTACTGATGATAGTGTTAAGACTGACGTGAATTGTATTCCTATAGTCAGGGAATTCCCAGATGTATTTCCAGATGATCTACCAGGGGATTTGATTGACAGGGAGATTGAATTTACCGTTGATGTAATTCCGGGTACGCAGCCGATATCGAAAGCTCCTTACAGAATGGCCCCAACCGAACTGAAGGAGTTGAAAATGCAACTGCAGGAACTGCTAGATAAGAAGTTTATCAGGCCCAGTACTTCACCATGGGGTGCACCGGTTTTGTTTGTAAAGAAGAAAGATGGCTCGCTGAGACTGTGCATTGATTACCGTGAATTGAACAAGGTAACTGTGAAAAATAAATACCCATTGCCACGTATTGATGATTTATTTGATCAGTTACAGGGTGCACAAGTGTTTTCTAAGATTGATCTCAGATCGGGGTATCATCAACTGAAGGTTAAACCGGAATACATTGATAAAACTGCTTTTAGAACGAGGTATGGCCATTATGAATTTTTAGTTATGCCATTCGGAGTCACGAATGCCCCTGCTGCTTTTATGGACCTCATGAACAGAATTTTTAAACCATACGTTGATGACTTTATTGTTGTATTTATTGATGACATATTGATTTACACCAAGAGTATAGAAGAACATGAACAACATCTGAGACTTGCCCTACAAACCTTAAGGGAACAGAAACTGTATGCTAAATTGTCTAAATGTGAATTCTGGCTTGACCATATTTTGTTTTTGGGGCATGTTGTTAGCAAAAATGGAATTTCTGTTGATCCGCAGAAAATTGAAGCTGTAGTGAACTGGCCGAGACCGACAAATGTGACTGAAGTACGAAGCTTTTTGGGATTGGCTGGATATTACAGAAGATTTGTCAAAGATTTCTCCAAAATTACTTTACCATTGACTCAACTAACTCAGAAGGGGATATCATTTGACTGGACTGACCAAAGAGAATCTGCTTTTCAGGAGTTGAAAACTCGACTAGTGACTGCACCAGTTCTTACCTTACCTTCAGGTACGGATGGTTATACTGTATTTAGTGATGCTTCTCATAAGGGTTTGGGGTGTGTTTTAATGCAGAATGGGAGAGTTATTGCTTATGCTTCCCGACAGTTGAGACCACACGAAAAGAACTACCTGACCCATGACCTGAAACTTGCTGCGGTGGTGTTTGCACTGGAAATTTGGCGTCACTATCTGTATGGGGTGACATGTGAAGTATACACCGACCACAAGAGTTTAAAATATTTCTTCACACAGAAAGAACTGAACATGAGACAGCGGAGATAGCTGGAACTGATAAAGAACTATGACCTACAGATCTTGTACCACTCGGGAAAAGCCAACACCGTTGCCGATGCACTTAGCCGGAAATCGATTGGAAACTTAGCCTGTTTACTCACCAGACAGAAAGAGTTGCTTTGTGACCTTGAAAAATCTGAAATTGAAATTGTTTTGCGAGAACAAGGTGAAACCTTAGCTGCTATTTCTGCACAACCGGCACTGATTGAAGAGATTAAAGAGAAACAGCAACAGGATGACTTCTTGAAAAAGATCATCGAAGAAAGAGAATCTAAACCGAGACCGGGATTCAAATTTGAGAACAATGTACTGAAATTTCAAGAAAAACTTTGTGTGCCGAATGACACTGAACTGAAAAGAAGAGTCCTGCAAGAAGGCCACAATTCGAAATTGTCTATCCATCCGGGGAATACGAAAATGTACCAAGATCTGAAACAGAATTTCTGGTGGCCGGGAATGAAGAAAAGAAATTGCCGACTTGTGTCCAAATGTCTTCATTGCCAACAGGTCCAAAGCTGAACATCAACGACCTGCCGGATATTGCAACCCACCCCATACCAGGTGGAAGGGAGCATATCACGATGGATTTTATCGTTTCTATTATATTTATCAAAAAAGGTATGGTTTCAATTTGGGTTATTGTTGATAGACTGACTAAATCTGCTCACTTCTTACCTGTCAAGACGATTTATAATGCGGACAAATTGGCTGTTATCTATATTGATGAAATTGTGAGACTGCATGGAGTGCCTGTGTCTATTGTTTCTGACAGGGATTCGAAGTTTACATCGAGGTTTTGGCAAAGCCTACAAACTGCACTGGGTACTGAACTGAGATTGAGTAGTGCCTATCATCCTCAGACAGATGGACAGTCAGAAAGGACCATCCAAACTCTGGAGGATTTATTGAGAATGTGTGTCCTTGATTTTCAGGGAGATTGGGAAAGTCACTTGCCCTTAGCTGAATTCGCCTACAACAACAGCTACCATTCGAGTATTGGTATGGCGCCTTTCGAGGCATTGTATGGCAGACAATGTAGATCTCCGATTTGCTGGGCAGAAGTTGGAGACGGGCCTTTGCTTGGGCCCGAGATCGTATATGAGACGACTGAAAAAGTGAAACTGATACAACAGAGACTGAAAACTGCGCAAAGCAGACAGTAGAGTTATGTTGACGTCAGAAGACGAGATAGAGAATATGAAGTGGGTGATCACGTTTTTGTGAAAGTGACAATAATGAAGGGCCAGACTCGTTTTGGAGTCAAAGGCAAGTTAGCGCCAAGATACGTCGGACCGTATGAGATTATTGAGAAAATTAATCCGGTGGCGTATCAAGTTGCGCTTCCTCCTGAAATGGAGCACATGCATAACGTTTTTCACATTTCGATGTTAAGAGATTATCTCCGGGATCCTTTCCATGTAATTGAGCCTACTCGGGTAGTGTTGAGTGATGACTACACTTACGAGGAACGGCCTATACAGATCGTAAACAGATGGATCAAGAAACTGAGGAACAAAGAGATCCCGCTAGTGAAAGTTGACTGGCAAAACCATAGTGGCGTGTATGCCACCTGGGAGAGGGAAGATGACATGGCCAAACGATATCCTGAACTGTTTCCACTGAATCCTGTTTTCTTCCAGAATAAAGGTAACTCGAGTTTAGAGGACTAAACTCTTTATAAGGAGGGGAGACTGTAATAACCCTCACCACTGTCTACCGATAAACACTGATTACCGTTAAACTGAACTGATCATGACTGATAATTGAACTGATTAAAAGTACTGAACTGACTGACCGAAATTGAAACTGAATTGAATGAATACATCTGTTTAATTGCATTTTATCTGTTGACTGTTTGCTTGATCTGTTCATGTCTTATGTTTAAACTGCTAATTGAAGGCCTTATCGGCGGCCGAATCCGGAAGTGATTGATGTTTTATGATCATCATGATTAATGTGATTTTGTGGTATAATTATCTGAAAACTGATTAGGTATTATTAGAAATAACCTTATTAAAGAGTTGGCCTTATTTACCAAACTAACCCTTAGGTGGCCCACTCAAAATAACATATTTGAGCCTTATGTTACACTTAAGCACACAATTCATCAGCCATTTTCTTGCTCTTGCCGACCATAGAGAGAGAGGAACTAGAGGAGTGAATTTCATCTCATTTTGCTTATAAATTGCTTGGTAATTGAAGGAATTGGAACATAGGTTGCAAATTAAGCTTCCTCACCTTATAACTAAAGCTCTAGGTAAGGAATTCAACTCCTCTTTGTTGTGTTTAAGCTTATTCATGCAAGATTCTTGAGCCTCTAGTGCTTCAAGTCTAGAATTGGTTCTTTGTTGTTGAATTAGAGCATAATTCATGCATGCATGTTAGTGTTGTTGGAGTTTGAGTTGAGTTCATGGCAAAATGTTGCATGCATGTTCACAATTATGTTCAAGTCCATAATTTCATCATGTTTTGGAAACAATTGGCTCCTTAGAGCATCAAATTGAAGCTTTGAATTGGTTTGAATTCATGCATGTTTGCATGTTCTTCATATTCTTGAAAAATGGTTTGAAATTGAGTTTGAATTAAACACCCTTGGGCTTGATTTCTCAAATTGAGCTTTGAACCATGTTATTCGATGTGTTTATAAATGTTTTCCAGAAAATAGGCCCAAGAGGATTGGTTTTGATGCATTTGAATGTGAGTTTGAGCTTGGAGGTGCAATTTGGAATTCCCAGATTTTGCACTTACGCTCGAGCGGGGTAAGTGGTGCTCGAGCGTGGAATCCGAGCATCCAGCATCTCTCTGCACTGTTTTACAGTCCGCTCGAGCGGAGGATTGGGCGCTCGAGCGGAGTCATGTCTCAAGCTCGAGCGGGCGTCGAGCGGAGATTTCACTCATCCAGTACTTTTACAGTACGCTCGAGCGGGAAAGTTTACGCTCGAGCGTGTACCTTTGTTGCATTACCGCTCGAGCGGGGAAACCTGCGCTCGAGCGGGACTCTGTTTTTCTGAAAATTCTGAAACTATTTTCTGATCACATCTTTGCATCCTCATCCCATTCTAGGCGTTCTTAGGCCTAGTTTAAGACATCTTAATGAGAATATAGATGTAGAACACACCGAGGCATTAGGGATTAAGTTATTATCTTTCCAGCTGTGTAGCTTAGTGTGTTCAATCTGTTAACTGTGTAGGGTTGGCGACTGAGGAGACACTCTAGCATACTGTAGCCCAAACTCTGTGAGTAACGATTGTGTAAAGATATGTTCACAAATGATTATCTTCTGAACAACTGAACTGTACTGTTTTCTGAACTGATTACTGTTAACTGAATGAATGTATGTCCTATATTCTGAACTGTATTGTGGCATCCTTAGCACCTACTGTTTACTGTTACTGCGACAGAATTCTCTGTCGGTTCCCTCGTGGAACCACTACTATTTACTGATTGATGGCCATCATTACTGTTCGGTCTTTTAAGACCTACTGTTTACTATACTGTTATGCTAATGGGTGTACCACATATGACTGTACCGACTGAATGACTGAATACTGTTTAAATAGACTGTTTTCATACCGTAAGGACATTCATTCTTTAACCTCTTTACGCATTATGTTATTCACTGGGCTTTAGCTCACTGCTCATATATATATATGTAGGTGTACAGGCACCAGACCGCGGCTAGGAGCGTCAGGGTAACTCCAATGTCTTCACATGCAACACATAGCTCGGCTCTCCTTTCACTTGTACCTCGGTTTTGGCCTGTTGAGACCGAGCTAACTATACCAAGCTTCGACCGAGCTGTTAGAAGCAAGGTCCTCCGCAGGAAGCCCAAATACCTCATCTCCGAATACTCTGACCGAGCTAAGTACCACTTCGACTGTGGTGACTGTAACCATATTGGGACCGAGCTAACTACAAGGTCCTTTCACTCAGCCCTTTTTACCACGGCCCACAGAGTGGCCCATTACCACGCCTTGGCCTAGCTCGACCCTAATGCACATAAAAACTCCTTCTCAATTGCCCCTTAATTCCATCTGTGTAGCATGATTGGGATTACCTGTTACCAGCCGAGCTAAAACTTTAGACTTTCAACCGAGCTAAATCGTCACCGGGCTACCGATTGGTTCGATCTAAAAAATGTCTTTTCAGTCGCTGCAAAACTGAATCGTTTGTTATTCCCAAAGACATGTGGCTGGCCCCTATTGGTTGAGTACAACTATCGACGCCGACTTCGTACCTCGCGAATTTTGAACAGTCCCACCTTTTTCACACGTTTTATACAAAAAACCCTACGTTTTGAATCAACCATTTCTACTATTTATCTTCTCTCTCTCGTTTTCTCTGAGCCTTCACTCTCGCAAACACAGTGCCTGCGAATCTCTTCTTTGCGATCTCGATCTTCATCCTCTCGTCTTCATCCTATATGTAACT
>NW_021030075.1:0-11620 GCF_004153795.1 Camellia sinensis
GAGATTCTGTTGTCTGCCATCGACGGAGTTACCCCGGAGTCAGGCAAATGGAGAGAAGGACATCCCACCATCATCCCTCTGATGGCGGACCTGGAGACTTCTCCAGGAGGACATTTAAGAGATGCGCGGGATAAGCGCGGAAGAAGCTTTGGTCATTCACGGAGTCCAGACGGTCATCGGTGGCGGAGAGAATCACATGCCAGACAACTAGAACACAAGCTAAGGGACCAAGACGCCGTCATCCGGTGAATGGCGGCGGAAATGGAGGATCTTAAGCGGCATGTCAAAGGAAGGGGTGTAGCTGGAGTGGGCGACCACAGTGAGTGCACCCAACCACGCCGTTCAGGCAGCCAGAGCCAGCGGCATACTCCGTCCATCTCAATCACCAGAAGTTATAAGGTTGGAGATTCCGACGCGCACAAAGCGAAGTCTAGCGCGCAAGACAGCACTTACCGACCCTCACGTCCGGCGACGACATCGATGTATTCTTATTCCGCTCATTCAGAGGATTTATGGGCAGTCTTGAAGGAACGGGCTCGCCGGCTGGAGGCTCAGAGGGTGCCGGCATTCCAGCGGCTGTCCTATGGGGTTCACCCCAGTGAAGAGGTCGGAATGCCTCCACCTCGCCTAGTTGCACCTCTCCCTTTAGACACAGACTTGGCTAGGCTGAGCGCCACTCCTTTCTCCTTGGAGATAGAAACAACACCGCTTCCGACAAGGTTCCACCAGCTAAAGTTCACGCTCTACGACGGTAAAACCGATTCTTATATGCATGTAAGCCACTTCCGACAGGTCATGGCCGGACACAGGCGAAATGACGCACTTATGTGCCTAATCTTCCCGTCAAGCTTGGGCGAGCTGGGCTTAAAATGCTTTGAGAGGTTTCCGGAGGGGAGCATAGAAAGGTGGCATCAGTTGGCCGAAGCCTTTGTGACGCGCTTCAAAACAAACACCAAAACACCGAAGGAAGTTGACCACTTACTGAGTGTCAAGATGGAACCGAGCGACACATTGAAGGCATACAACTCCAGATATTGGGAGACCTTCAACAAGATCTTGGATTGCTCGGTCAACCTTGCAATCACACAATACAAGCGTGGACTCCCGGTCGGACATAGACTGTGGGACTCGTTTACCATGCACCAGCCGACATCCATGGGCCAGCTAATGCAGCGCATCAATGAGCACATCCGAGTGGAGAATGATGCGTCGGCATCTACTGCGAAGGCAACTCTGGTAGCAGCAGACAAGAGGTCGGCTGGCAAAGTGCACGCGGTCGGACAAGAGTTCGACCGTTCAAATGATTGCGCTGAGGAATCAGATTGTGGTTCAAATCGCAAAAATCGGGGTAGGGGACGTCGAAATGGCCGGGATGACTACCCCCGGGATGACGTAGCCGATGCAAACAGAAGGTTGAAGGCCAGGACAGGTATCACCACGGTCTTTAAGATTCTAATCTATCGCATACTTAGTGAAATCCGTGACGAGGAGTATGTCCGGCTTCTTGCTAAGTTGGGCGACGGACAGAAGGGCTTCACTCCGCGGTACCGTTGCACATTTCACCAGGAGCGAGGCCATCGGACAGAGGACTGTTTGCCTTTGAGGCAACACTTGGAAGAGCTAGTCACAGCCGGACACATGGACCTTTACATTGATGGGGGCGTGAAGGCAAATCAAGCTCCGGTTGATCCCCGGGGACCGGATGATCGGGATGTGCCTCCACAAGGGGTTGTTAATGTCATCCACGACATAGTGGAACCGACGCATGTATATGAGCTCCGCGGTATGATCAAGAAGGCAGAACACATGAGGGAAGTTTTGTCGGTTCAGCCTGCGATCAAGAGGGGGAAGACCGAAGAGAAAGATGTGATCGGTTTCTCCTCAAGAGACCTAGAGCGCATTCAGATGCCGCACAATGATGCCCTAGTGGTTACACTCCGCGTCAAAGAATTTGATGTCAAACGGATCTTGATCGATCAGGGAAGCTCGGTTGAGATCATGCACTACTCCGCTTTCAAATAGCTCAAGCTCCAGGATACAGATTTGGCCCCGGCAACTTCGTCACTGGTTGGTTTCAACTCACAACCGGAGTGGCCTTTGGGAAAGATTATCCTGCCGGTCAAAGCGGGATCCGTGGTCAAATAAGTGGAGTTCTGGGTGTTGTAGGTGCCATCCACTTATAATTTGATCCTTGGAAGGGGGTGGCTTCACGCTATGCAAGCCGTAGCATCGACCTATCATCAGGTAATGAGATTCCCCTCGGTTATGGGGGCAATCGAGGAGATTTGGGGCGATCAAGTCATGTCGAAGCAATGCTTCGTGGTGGTCAATGGGAGCCGAGCTGCCAAAGGCTTCGTTAAAATGATTGAGGGACCGGAAGACCGGGGAGTCCTTGACGATGTGGGCACCAAGGCCGAGGACAAAGCTGTCGAGGAATTGGTGGAAGTGCGCATTGATACAGAGCATCCGGACAAGTTCTTCTTGCTCGACTCAAGCCTTTCAGCCCAAGAAAGGACCACATGGTTGAGTTTTTGATGGCCAACATCGAAGTCTTCGCATGGTCACCTTACGACATGCCCGGTCTCGATCCGAGTTTTATATGCCATCATCTCAATGTCTTCCCCGGAGCCAAGCCGGTCATTCAGCGAACAACTTCGTTCAAATGATTGAGGGACCGGAAGACCGAGGAGTCCTTGACGATGTGGGCACCAAGGCTGAGGACAAAGCTGTCGAGGAATTGGTGGAAATGCGCATTGATACAAAGCATCCGGACAAGTTCTTCTTGCTCGGCTCAAGCTTTACAGCCCAAGAAAGGACTGACATGGTTGAGTTTTTGATGGCCAACATCGAAGTCTTCGCATGGTTACCTTACGACATGCCCAGTCTCGATCCGAGTTTTATATGCCATCATCTCAATGTCTTCCCCGGGGCCAAGCCGGTCATTCAGCGAACAAGGAGATCGGCGCTGCATCACGCAGAGGTAGTTGCGGAGGAAGTGAAGAACTTGCTTGAGGCGTGAGCAATTTAGGAAGTGCACTACCCTCGGTGGATTTCAAACACGGTCGTGGTGCCCAAGAAGAATGGGAAGTGGCGAGTTTTCGTTGACTACAAGACTGTCAATCGAGCTTGTTCGAAAGACAGCTTCCCTCTGCCTCGAATAGACCAGCTTGTGGACTTAACGGCTGGACATAACAGGCTTAGTTTCTTGGACGCCTACCGTGGCAACCATTAGATTGCCATGCATGGGCCCGACCAAGAGATCACCTCGTTTACTACACCAAGGGGACTCTTCTGCTACCGAGTCATGCCTTTTGGTTTGAAGAGCGCCGGGGCAACTTTTCAAAGGATGGTGACCAAGATGTTCGCTCCTCTGCTCGGCCAGACAATGGAGGATTATATTGATGATATGGTGGTTAAGAGCCGGCATCAAGCAGACCATTTGTCCGATTTGGCCGAGATGTTCGCCACTCTCAAAAAGCACAAGCTACGCCTGAATGCGTCTAAGTGTGCCTTCGGCGTGGGATCTGAAATTTTTTTGGGTTTCCTAGTCACGAACCGAGGTATCGAAGCAGACCCTACACAAATCCGAGCCGTGCAAGAGTTAAAACAGCCTAGCTCGGCTAAGGATGTGCAGCATCTGGCCGGAATGGCCACCGCGCTTAACCGATTTATCAGTCGGTCATCAGATCGCTGCCGCCCTTTCTTTCAAGCCTTGAAATCAAAGTTCTCATGGGATGAAGAGTGTGACTGGGCTTTGGCCGAGCTCAAGGAGTATTTGTCTTCAGCGTCGTTGTTGGTCACACCGGAGCCCGGAGAAGAACTCTACCTTTATCTGGCCATATCGCAGCATGCGGTCAGTGCGGTGCTTGTCTGGTCGGAAGGAATCAAACATCTACCCATCTTCTACGTCAGCAAAACCTTGCTACTGGCAGAGTCGAGGTACTTGCCGCTGGAAAAACTTGCGTTAGCTTTGATGATGGCTTCAAGGAAGTTGGCACACTATTTTCATGCCCATACCATCATCGTCTTGACCAAGTTCCCTCTCAAAGCTTTGTTCGAACGGACAGACTTCTCCGGTCAGATTCTTAAGTAGGCGGTCGAATTAGGACAGTTTGATGTGAAGTTCCAGCCGCGCGCTGCCATAAAAGCCCAGACTTTGGCCGACTTCGTTGCTGAATTCTCACCTGGAACTCATCCGGTATGCCCAGTCGATATTGCCGTGGTAGATGAAGAGGTGAATGCAAGCTCGACCGAAATACCACAGCATGGTGGCATTGGCGACGCGGAACTTGCGCACCCCGCCGAAGCACCTTCAGTTAATCCGATACTACAGCCTGGTGATGCGATGACGAAGTTGGGTGTCACAGACCAACCCGCTTTGTCCGACACCACATCACCGATGAGGGAAGAAATGGAACTGCTCAGCACAGAGCCTGCGGCCGGCATAATACCGCAACCTGGCGATTCGCCTACGGACTTAGGCATTATGGATCAACATGCTGAGTCCGGCGCCGAATCACCAAGGGGGGCTGAAGTGGAACCGCTCAGCACGGGACCAGAAGCCGAACAACCGAGCGACCGTGATCCCATCAACCTTCAAACTTCTCAGGACCCCTTAGAGTGTTGGAAGCTCTTTGTCGGCGAAATGTGGAAACTTTTAGTTGATGGAGCCTCAAACCGTCACGGTGCCAGGCTAGGTATAGTTCTGATTTCGCTAGACGGACTGACTATTGAACATGCTATCACCCTTGGCTTCCCAACATCCAACAATGAGGCCGAGTACGAGGCGCTATTGGTCGGTCTAAAGAGCGCGCTTCAGATGCAAGCATCCGAGTTAATGGTTTACAGTGATTCCCAACTTGTGGTTAACCAAGTTTCTGGGGTTTACGAAGCAAAGGATGACAGGATGATGAAGTACCAGGCTCTGGTCAGAGACTACATCAAGCGATTCCAGGCAATAAGGGTCCAACAAATTGGTCGAGAAGAAAACGGCCGAGCAGATGAGTTGGCCAGCCTTGCTTCTATGGTTGACAGCACATCTCCCAACCCTCTTTTGATTGAATTCCTTTCGCGGCCCAGCATTGAGGAAACCGGGCAGACAGAAGTACTCTGTGTCGAGCTAGGTCCTTCTTGGATGGACCCTATCATCCTTTTCCTCAAGGAAAAGATCCTGCCAACTGACAAGAAAGAGGCACACAAAATCCGGGTGAAGTCTGAGCAGTTTTGGCTTTCTCCATCTAGTACTTTGTATAAGAAGTCATTCACCGATCCATACCTCAAATGCGTTCACCCAAGCAGAGTCGATGCTGTTCTTTATGAGATCCACGAAGGGATATATGGGAGCCACATCGAAAGGAGATCTGTAGTCTATCGAGCTATTTCACAAGGCTACTGGTGGCCGTGCATGCAAGCCGACGGCTAGAAATATATTCGCAAGTGTGAGAAATGCCAGAAATTTGCCCACCAGATCCACCAGCAGGCCAGGGAACTTCTTCCCCTCACTAGCCCTTGGCCCTTTGCGATGTGAGGGCTAGATATAGTGGGGCCGCTCCCAATAGCACCAGGCAACCGGAAGTTCTTCATCGCGGCCACAGACTACTTCACCAAATGGGTTGAAGCGGAGCCTTTGGCAACAATCAAGGAGAAAGACGTGAAGCGATTTGTCTTGCAGAATGTGGTCACGCGGATTGGCGTTCCTAAAATTCTGATCTCTGATAACGGCACCCAATTTGACGGCCGCCTATTTAGGGGGTTCTATGAAGATTTGAAGATCGAATTCCACAACTCTACTCCGGCTTACCCGCAGTCCAACGGTCAAGCCAAGGCTTCGAACAAGACCATTCTTGATGGACCGAAGAAGAGGCTTGAGAAAGCCAAAGAAAAGTGGGCTGAGGAACTCCCCAGTGTCCTTTGGGCATACCAAACAACCCCGCGACAATCTACCGGGGAAACTCCTTTTGCTTTGGCATATGGCATGGAGGCGGTTATCCCTTTGGAAGTTGGTATGCCCACCCTCAGAAGTGAAAGTTTTGAGCCTGAGCTGAACGCCGAAGCCATTGCCTTGGAATTGGACCTAGTGGAAGAACGCCGGGAAAAGGCTCCCATCCATGTGGCCACCTACCAACAAGAGCTTTCAAGGAAATACAACAAAACTGTGCACCCCAGACCGTTCAAAGTGGGTGATTAGGTCTTGCAGAAGGTCATGGGCAATACCCTGGTGCCAGCTAGGTATAGTTCTGATTTCGCTAGACGGACTGACTATTGAACATGCTATCACCCTTGGCTTCCCAACATCCAACAATGAGGCCGAGTACGAGGCGCTATTGGCCGGTCTCAAGAGCGCACTTCAGATGCAAGCATCCGAACTAATGGTTTACAGTGATTCCCAGCTTGTGGTTAACCAAGTTTTTGGGGTTTACGAGGCAAAGGATGACAGAATGATGAAGTACCAAGCTCTGGTCAGAGACCACATCAAGCGATTTCAGGCGATCAGGGTCCAACAGATTTGCCGAGAAGAAAAAGGCCGAGCAGATAAGTTGGCCGGCCTTGGTTTTATGGTCGACAGCACATCTCCCAACCCTCTTTTGATTGAATTCCTTTTGAGGCCCAGCATTGAGGAAACCGGGCAGACAGAAGTACTCTGCGCTGAGCTAGGTCCTTGTTGGATGGACCCTATCATCCTCTTTCTCAGAGAACGGACCCTTCCAGCCGACAAGAATGAAGCACATAAAATGCGGGTGAAGTCTGAGCGGTTTTGGCTCTCTCCATCAGGCGCTTTATACAAGAAGTCTTTCACCGGTCCCTACCTGAAGTGTGTACACCCGAGCAGCGTGGAAGCCTTCCTTTACGAAATTCACGAAGGCATCTGTGGCAATCATATAGGGGGCAGGTCCTTGGCCTACCGAGCTATTTCGCAAGGCTACTGGTGGCCGTGCATGCAAGCCGACACCCAGAAATATGTTCGCAAGTGTGAGAAATGCCAGAAGTTTGCCCACCAGATCCACCAGCCGGCCAGGGAACTTCTTCCCCTCACCAACCCTTGGCCCTTTGCGATGTGGGGGCTATATATAGTGGGGCCGCTCCCAACAGCACCCGGCAACCGGAAGTTCTTCATCGTTGCCACAGACTACTTCACCAAATGGGTTGAAGCGGAGCCTTTGGCAACAATCAAGGAGAAAGACGTGAAGCGGTTTGTCTGGCAGAACGTGGTCACGTGGTTTGGCGTCCCCAAAATTCTGATCTCTGATAACGACACCCAATTTGACGGTCGCCTATTAAGAGGGTTTTGTGAAGATTTAAAGATTGAATTCTACAACTCTACTCCGGCTTATCCACAGTCCAATGGCCAAGCCGAGGCGTCGAACAAGATCATACTTGATGGGTTGAAGAAACGGCTGGAAAAGAACAAGGGAAAGTGGGCTGAGGAACTCCCCAGCGTCCTTTGCGCATACCGAACAACCCTGCAGCGGTCTACCGGGGAAACTCCATTTGCTTTGGCTTATGGCATGGAGGCAATCATACCTTTGGAAGTCGGCATGCCCACCCTCAGACGTGAAAGTTTTGAACCCGAGCTGAACGCCGAAGCCATTGCCCTTGAACTAGATCTAGTGGAAGAGTGTCGGGAAAAGGCTCTCATCCATGTGGCTGCCTACCAACAAGAGCTCTCAAGGAAATACAACAAAACGGTGCACCCCTGACCGTTCAAAGTAGGTGATTGGTTCTTGAGGAAAGTCATGGGCAATACCCTGGTGCCAGGTGAAGGCAAACTAGGGGCAAATTGGGAAGGACCCTACAAGATAACCGGTCTAGCGGGCAAGAGGGCATATCACCTGGAGGACTTGGATGGTAGAGGAATACCCCGGCCGTGGAATGCAGCCAACCTCAAGCTGTATTATTTCTAGCTTTAGCTTTCTTTTTGTGCAAAGAAATTTTTTGCCTTACACTTCATGTAAGATTCATTTTTGTCAATATATAGAAGTGACTTATCTTTGCCTCAACATTTTTAATGTTGCTTTGAGTTTTGAGATTCTCAACCGAGATGATTTACTCCGGTTGAAAGAGTTGATGTTTTGCTCAACTTGGGTATTCTCAACCGAGAAAATTTATTCCAGTTGAAAGAGTTGATGTTTTGCTCAACCTGGGTATTCTCAACCAGGATGATTTACTCCGGTTGAAAGAGTTGACGTGCTCAGCTGTATCTACTACCGAGATGCCTTTGCCGGTTAGTTAAGTTAAGCAAGATGGTTAATGTTGCCAAAGTATTTTGTCCGATTGAGGTTACTCAGCTGACCGTGCCAACACTTCAAGAAAATTAAGCTTTTTCATTGATGATAAAATATGTACAAGAGGTGGGGCAGATAGCCCGGTTACATGTGCAGAGCAAAAAAAAAAGAAAAATAAAGAAAACTACACTAGGGGGGAAAGGTTAGTGAATTCGTCGCCAGCTTCCTCCAGGTTGATCGGTGGGGTTTGATCTCGGACGCCGGTCGCAGTTTAGCCGGGCTGCTCCCGCTCTTGGCGGTCCTCTCCCCCAGCATCTGCCTCGCCTTCTCCTTCAAGTCCTTCCTCGGCCTCAGCCTGCAACGCGCTGAAGATGTCGTTGGCATATGGCACGAGATAGCTCAATATGAAGATGGCCGGTGGGGAGGCAAACACGTCGGTATCAGGACCTTGACCGAGCTGAGTGCAAGCAGCCTTCTAACTTGCCTGGAAGTAGATGTCCTGGGTGGCAAAGACTTACTTCTTGTAACTATCCTCGACCTCCTTGAAGCCGGTATTATTGGCGTCTTCGCACTCCTTCTCCCTTGACTTTTTGAGTGCCTCGAGCTCAGCTTCTATTACATCTCTTTCTTGCTCGGTGGGGTCAATCTTGCCGAGCAAATTGGTGTTGTCAGCATTAGCAATCTGAAGAGAGGACTTTGCTCGGTCGAGCTCGGTCTGAAGGCTTTGGACTTGGCCGGCAGTGTCGTTTGCCTTTTGTCGCAGTCGATGGATATGCTCCATGACCAAGTGTTGCTTCTGGATGGCCTGCAAGCAGAAAATTAGATCAGAGTGGAAACCGTGCAAACACTTGTGAAAATTTGAGTAGAAGTTTGAGACTCTTACCCTGGTCATGGACTTCACGGCCGACTTCACCAGCTGGGTGTCTGGGACATGGTCGCTTTCGACCACGTCGCTTGGCAAGAGAAGGGCCTTGGAGAGGTCAAAGGCAAGGATATGTTCTTTGTCGCCTTCACGGAGGCTGTTGCTGGGATCTCCGCGGAGGGATCTGCGCGAGGCCTTTTCCCAGCCCGACGGGCTTCTTGGCTGGTTGGGGACGCCAACGCCACCACGGCGCCACTTGATTGACCGGCAGCTGGAGCGCGGGTGACGACGCTCGGTATCTCGACGGATGTTGTAGTGAGGAGGTTTTTGATACGGCTTCGTTTTTCCATCTCTTCTTCCTCGGTTAACCAGATTAGGGGCACGTCCGGTAGTGTTGGGTCTGGAGGAGGTGATGGAGCACGGAGGAAGTCTGTGACCTTACTCCAACGTGGAGCAAAGTACCGTTATATCGGGGTGTAGCCGAGCAGCTCGTTGCAATCCCGGTTGCGATAACGGAGCACGGCCCTGATGGCTTCCTCGTTGGGGTAGTGGTAGTTGGCTTGTAAGGCGTGGATTGCTGCAAAGGAAAGAAGAAAAATGTTAAAGTTCAGATTATGGAACAAAGGCAATTGACTGAGAAAGTTAGCACGGCTTACATGTCTCGCCGAAATTCTTGCTAATGAACCAGCCCGGTACGTCGGCTGTTTCATAATTGCTGGACACCCAGAAGAAGTCATCGTCGTGTAAGTCTTTGTCTGGGGTACCGGTCACTATTTTTTCTTTGCCCAGCCTAATCTTTAAGTAGTAGGCGAGGCCATCGCCAGTGTGCCCAAGGGTGTACTGTCGCAATATCTTAGCTAAACCTAAGTTAGTCCCTAGCCAGTTATTTAGTTCGTGAATGTCGTTGATTATTCGGTAGGTGTTGGTTGACACTTGTGTGGATGCTAGCCCGGTACGGCGCAGGAATTCGGTCAGTAGAGGGTTGACCAGGAAGCGGAGGCCTCCTTCAACAATAGAAAGAACGGTGAAGGGGCACTAGTCTAATCTACCCCAAGGGGTTGTCTTGATCTCGGTGAGCTCTAGGTGAACATCTGCTGGGATACCGTAGTCTTCCCGGAATACGGCCAAGGTAGCCGGGGTGTCAACGAGGAAGTGGAAACGCCCCATGTGTAGCCGGTTGGTTTAGCTCAGCTGAGGTGGTTTGGCAAAGACTGGTGTCTGGATGGCTGCTTGGTCTTTGAGAGCCTCAATATTTGGTCAGTGGTCCCCTTGGACTCTACAGGAAAAGGATGGCAATTGTAAGTGTGAGCGCGGTTGCGCAAAACGAGCTTGACTTTAGCTCGGTCGTAGAGGGTGCCAACCACCTCGGTCGATAGGGTGAGTTAAGGAGTTCGGTCGCTCAAGCGGACCAGATTTTAGCCCGGTCTAGCGACCGAGTTCTCTGCCTACCCGATTTCTCCTAAGGTTTTGACAGACTGGTTATTTGCTCGGTCTGAATGATTTTTTGGATCAAAAGAAGACCTGGAGCTCGGTCCACCCCAGATCTTTAGTGTTCATTAGGGAAAATGAAGAACAGCAAGAATAGCGATGCGAATAAGGGCCAGGTGAGGATTTGGGGTAGGGTACGTCTTAAAATCTATAGATTTATGCCCTAATATGTGCAATACCAAGTGAAATAGTAAAAAGGGGGGCTTGAAGGACTTACTAATTGAAGACAGTGGCTCCTCCTTCAAACACAAGCTCAGAAATGGCAAGGGAAGAATGGCACGAGCTCTGGGTCGTCGAAAAGAATGGAGAGGCAGGAAGAGTAGGATGAAGGAAGCTGGGCATGCTTTTAAGGTGGAAAAACCACCAAAAATTTGAATGCTAACGGACGCGTTGGTTGGCCGCTCGAGGACCAATCAACGCATGACACGTGCCCCTATTAATGGCGGCGACAGAGTTGAGGAGACAGGTTGGTCAGACGAAGTGATGACCGAGCAAGTCAGGGAACCGAGCAAGTAAAGTAGCCCGGTTGACCTCTCGCAAAACTAAAGACCGAGGAAGAGTTAACCCGGTCAGAACAGGTAATCCCAGTCACGTTTGCACGGACAGAATTAAGGGGCAATTGAGAGGGAGATTTATGATCTGGTTTAGGCCGTGATAATGGCCAGACAAGTTTAGGCCGGACGGATTTGGCCGAACAAGGTTGGGCTGCAGTAACACGGCCCTATCCTTAGAGGTTTTGCTCGGATAAAGGAAGGCGTGGTTGGATCGGGCTGTTTGGCTTCACGATTTAGAAGCCAGTCAAGCGGGATGTCCGGCGCCAAGCGACGCGTGGTTGTTCCACGGTCCAAGAGTTAGCTCGGCAGGAAGGCCGATGGTAAACCAACGTGAGCTGCTGTCCCGAGCTCGGTAATGTCGAGATGCAACTGAGCTCGGTTGAAACGGAGCGCGGCGAGCGGAGCGCTCTAGCCAACTGCACAACACGGCCGTTGACAGTCGAGATGCTGTAACCTGGCTGCTGAGCTCCCAGTAGAGTGGGCTGGCAGTCGGG
>NW_021030077.1:0-11663 GCF_004153795.1 Camellia sinensis
AAATTGCCCCAATTAGCCTCTGTTTACACTTGTTCTTGAAATGCGTGTCAAGTCCCAAAAGTTGCTGATCTTTCGTTTTGCTGCAACAGAGAGCAGGAAAGGGCATAGCAATGTATTTGCACAAATATATGCATGTCTCGATCCTCGTGCCACCAATCACGCATACCGAGGCATGATGCCGAGGAATCGAAATGCACAACTCAATATAGGATGAATGCACATGAAGCTACAGCTAAAACCTACTCCATCATGGGTACTCCGGAGTGTCGGTGACTGGGGAATTGAGACACATTCCGTCACTCGGAGTACGAAATGTACCTCGTTTCTCGTGCCGCGGCTAACTCCTATTCCGGACACGATGCATAATGCATGATATGCATGAAATGCAACTAAGATGCAATCCTAACATACACAATGCTATGAAAATGAGATGCCTCGAAATGCGTGCACGCGGGCACGCGAACCGAGGCAATTGATATGTGTTCTCGAAATACGTGTACGCGGGCACGCAAACCGAGGTGATTGATATGTGTCTCGAAATACGCTGCGCGCGGGCACGCAAACCGAGGCGATGATATGCATCTCGAAATACGTGCACGCAGGCACGCAAACCGAGGCAATGATATGGTTCTCGAAATACGTGCACGCGGGCACGCAAACCGAGGTGATGATATGTGTCTCGAAATACGTGCACGCGGGCATACAAACCGAGGCAATGATATGTGTCTCGAAATACGTGCACGTGGGCACGCAAACCGAGGCAATGAATGTGTCTCGAAATCGTGCACGCGGGCAGCAAACTATGGATGAATGTGTCTCGAAATTAACGTGCACGCCGGGCACGCACAACCGAGGCGATTGATATGCATGTGATGAAATGAACATGGAATGACAAATGGACTTATACCAACATGACGTGAGCCTCAGCCACATCTCTATGAGCTTCCTGTTTTAGAATGCTTCGAAATGCGTGGATAAAAAAATGAAAAGTTGTCCTCAGAATAATGCGTTGCATTCACAAGCACGCATAAACCTGATTTTGGCAATAGTAAAATGTTGTGAAATGTACAATGTGGATTTAACTGAACAATGGGCTCTGAATTATTTGGCCAAATATACCAACATTATTGGGTTATGTAAGCCTCGAGCCACTAACCTACTCAGATCGTGTGATGGCGCGCGCTGCTAATAGAAAAATGAAGATGCTCGTGTAATGCTGTTTTAGTTCGCATACAACTAGGTCAACTGCAATTAGAACCTCTAAGGAAATTGATTAGTTAAGCAACAAATGTGACCGACTATAATTACATATGTGAATTTACAAAATGGTTAAGTGGCCCACAAATAAGCAATATCACTCCTGCTGAAATTAGCTTCCAGTGAACGTCTAAGAAGAATGTTTTCCACCACGTATGCAAAATGATGATCTCAAAAATTCTGGATGATATATGGGTACTGGACTGTGGCATCAAAGTAGATATGACGCACATATATGTGCGGCTCAAAATCGTCGTTTGCGCATTATAGAGCCACTTTTGACCCACAAAATTTGAAGAATTCTACGTAAGAGCATTTCGCTCGCTCATAATACAAACCCATTACAAATGAGCCGCTTAGTACATCGTATCGACACTTCTCACATACTTCAGATTACATTCGTTGAAACAATGACATGTACGTACAAATATTTATAAGTAGCTAGCTCTTCAGAAATGCGTGCACAAAGAGCGTGAGCAACGCATAACCGAAATGTATAGGGAAAGGCATATGGTAATACTATAATTGATTTATATTAAAAAATGTGACTTCAATGTTAATAAAGAATAAATTATCATGTTTTGCCAATAAAGAGGATCTAAATATATATGACAATGTGTTGCTTATTTTATATGGACAAATATATTCCGTTCAAAATTTATATATCATTAATTGAATAATATTAACAGTAAAATATAACTATTCAATTATTAATATTATGATTTCCATTATATTTTCTTTAGCAACTTTTTGGTTGCATTCCATAAATATGGTAGATATAACCTCAACATTATATATGAGGATACCTCTAACGCTATCGCAATCGGAACTCAACCTTACGTATCGTATGACACGGCATCGACGATAAATAATTATAACATTGAATAAAACTCTAAAATAATTTTAATTACCCTATAAATGCCATACTATATAATGCGCAGTCCGCAAAATCTCATGAACGGTGTGGCACGCGATTAGAATATCTCATAGGATAGTTGTTTCAATAAGCGTCACATTAAGTAAGCTCCTCTAATTTATCTTGGCGATGGGAATAAAGGTATTGACTTTTAACACAGATTTGAATAAGACATGGAACACTAATTCACACTAAATCAGGTGCCACTCCTCAAATGAGGTTTAACCTTAATACTCACTGATGTAATGCAACATCAGCACACTACAATTATACATCCGTCTACCTCGGAGATGACCGGCGATGTATATAAAAAAAATGTATTAGTGAACCTCAAAATGCGTCAACACACGGTGCTGCACGCAGGACCGACACCCTAACTATTGTATTTTTATTTCAAGAATTTTATTAAATAAAAAATGAATTAATATTTTGAATTAAATGAAATAAATTTATTATTAATCTAAAATTTTATAAACAAGAACATAAGGTGATAAGAAATCAATGTGCATATAAAGGATGACAGTGAAAAATAGTATCAAGTGGGCTCGTATAACCAACATGAGTGAGCCCTAACCAAGCCACAACTCACAATAGGATTTGCCAGCGGATAAAAATGAAGTGACTCGAAATGCGTGCAACACACCAGAAACGCACGCACAACCAAAGCACCAAGAAAAAAATAAAATAAGATGAGTCGAAATAAGTAGAAAAAAGTAAAATAAAAAAATACCATATAGACCAAAGCATATAGCGCAAAATGGAAATTATCAAATAGCTACAAAAAATATGGGAGAAAAACAGTCAAAACCGAAAAGAAAAGCGAAATATGAACATGAAAATGCAATGGAATGATTCCCGAAATGCACAACATTAGGCACCCGAAAATATGAGCCACATAAAAGCCATGCGCAAACCCATGCACAATAATGAGACATATTGCAATGCACAGAAGACAGAAGCATTAAGACAATCAATCGCACACAAGAGATGCACAATCACAGTATAGTAACATGAGCCAAAACAGACACAAAGCATAAAGGTAGGGAGAAGATAGAGCAAGAATAAGGGCCAAAAATGAAAAAGAGGAAATAAGAAGCAAGTCGTATAAGACTAAAACCACAAAAACTGAAAAAAATTTACATTCTACAACACTGAAGGATGGACCAAAAATAAATGAAAAACATTTACAGTATATGGCAAGGCCTCAAAAATACAAAGCTATACAAAATATGCATAGAAAAAAAGTGAGCAAAATGAGTGCAAAAATGAGATAGCAAAACATAAGAAAGTATAACAAAAAAATAATCAATCAAACATGGAAAAAATGAGTGAATTATAGAAAACCATCAAGAAGTAATAGCAAAAAACAAGGCCACTTCAGTTGGACCAAGGTCCAAAAACAGAAAAGCAACAGAGAAAGACTACACAAAATTTAATGCAAAAATGGGCCAAATAAAAGAGGATATAACTACAAGCTGACACATAGTATAGAACAAAACACAACAAACAATGTTAGCCCTATCTCCAATGTTGACGAGAGGAGACTACAAATAAATAAAGCCCTACAATATCAATTAAACAGAAAATAATATTACAACATGCTCGAAATAAATTGAGACGACACTTAATGAGGCCAAAAAAATACGCAGAGAAAATAAACAGACAATAACAAGTATGATCAATGAAGACAAGAATGTATTATGGAGGGCTCAAACAAGGGTTAGACTCCCTATGAATGAAAGTAGATAACATTGAGCATCAAAATATGGCACCATTTTCAGTGTAAGCGACACGGAGCTGAAACAAAAAATAAAAGGGGCTTAGAAAAAAGAAATCAAGGAAAAAGAAAGTCAAAAGCAGAAGATCAAAGTCACGCCTATACATACCCTTGAAGAACTATCGAACACTTTTATGTTCGAACTTCTTAGGAAATGGTAAATGCAAAGCTATCATTATAGCTTCAAGAATTCCTATAACACATTCCGAATATAGCATAGGAAAATAGAGATGGTACCGGTGGTTGAATAGAAGCTTAGGTGAGATGAGTAGAAGAGATAATGAAAAAGGTTTATGGACTTAGAGGTTTTTTGAAGAAGTTGAGAAAGCAATATGGTAGATGAAGTTCAATTAGTGGAGACATTGCAAGAGAGAGTATTTCTAACCCTAAAACAAAAGTGAAGGCCACCAGCTAGGTATAAGGGTTCAAAATGGAGGTGTAAAGTTGGGGAGAAGGAGAACGCAAAAACTAACAAACCCCACCACTACAAAATATCTCCTCCCAGGAAAATTACAGATAAATATCTGCCGGAGACCGATATGAAGCAACCCCAGCAGCATCGTAAAGTACACAGATGCAAGAGAAGAGGCCGACCCATTTAACCTCATATCCGTTGGAGGTGTGAACAACAAACAAGAACGCGGGCCACACCCCTAGAACCGGCGGACATAAGAGCAGAGTTCAAAAAGGTAACGTCATGTGTTATATATTCATGGCACGACCACCGAGCCAAGAACATATGGAGATGTACCCACTATGTGTGTCTACAACACAACCAATAAGAGACGTTGAAAGATACCAACAGAAAAGTGGGGTCCAAAGGGTCAAACATATATGGCTACTGAGAAAAAGAAAGAAAAAGAGTCCAAAAGAGAAACCGTACAAGATTATAACGTAATCCCAATATAAATTACTGGCGGCCATGAACATTTTATAGGCCTCTCACTGTGTGATAAGAATACACAAGAAATATGCGTTAGACAAGATTCTACACAGAAGCAAAAACAGAAATAACTACCCAGAGGGACTCAACTCCGATTAGCCCGGAGGAAACGGGCAAAGTCAAAAAGGGTCAGAAGTGGACCATAATGGCCGGCCACCAACTTTTAGGGGACCTGCCCAGCATGTACCAATACTGCACAGAAAGATCCCATGTGGGTTGAAAGTTGGCAATACACGTAGCTCCCAAAGGTATTCAACATAAGCCAGAGAAGTGCGAAAAAACGGGCGACCCGGAAAGAGTGCATCCGGAGGACGAAAAAGAATAACTTAGTGCAAAACAAAAAAAAGATGCAACAACAATAAAAATCTGACCACATCCCACCCTTTCAGTGACAAACTATCCCTGTTGAATAAAACAGAGGTTACCTGCCAAAAATGAAAGAAAACCGTTGCCAAAACGAATTGTTCCGGGGACCAAAACACGCAGTTCGGGGTCCCGAAAATGCGGACAAAGTTATAGTACGATAAAATGAAATATTCGACCTCGAAGTGGGTTCTCAGACACACCGATGATCCAAACTCCCAAAAGGAGAAAGACAATATAGAGATCTGCCAAAAAATCGGGAAACATAAGGAGATGGAATAAGCACGGTCACAACCGTAATCCGAGGCCGACACGGCCCTGACGACTCCGAAAAACAAGGCGACAAACCGGACTCCAGAACCAATGGGCCAAAATGGACCTTTATCGGCCACCAATAGATAAAGACTGACGGAGCATTAGAGAGATAGTTCATCTTGGGACTTCTCCTTCCCCTCAAGGGAAAAAGAAACAGAAGAAAAACCGAGCTCCTCGTAGCGAGTTCTGCAAATCCTAGAAACAAAGCACAGAAAACGAAGCAAACGTTCGGAGAAGACACGAAGGCAGGAAGGCTCAGCACCACAAAAAACAAAACAGACAGCCAACAATAAACAATAACCTCAAACAACATCAAAAAACACACCCAAAAAAAAACAAACCCCAAACAGTACCTGCGACTCCTGAGACTTACCTGAACCAAGCACAACATGCAATATCAAACCGCACGTGCTCAACAGAGTGCAACAATACACCGTCCAGTCCTGAATCTTAAATCGCGATCACCTCAAAAATGGAACAGGTGAATGCTACAGTTGCCCCTCCTTCTGACAGAACTCAGAAGATACAATAAGTGACGAGGAGAAATATAAAAAACATATAATAAAAAAAAAAAAAAACAAAATCCAAAACAAATAACTGAAAAAACGTCCGGAATATGATCAACCAGCCCCAATGAGCACGAAATACCATTTTTAACACCACCAACCCATAAGCCGAACAAGACTAGTACAAAGAAACAACAAGAATATACCAATAGAGTAAGACACGCAAGGACATGCCAGCATGCCGCGAATAGGGGGCAAAATGCAAGGGATGATATGCAAAGAAGACCGTAAGGAAAAAGTACCAAAATAAAACTAAATGCTACTGCCTCCAATGACAAGAGAGCAGCAAAGCTCGTAATGAAGACAAAGTAATTACGCATAAAGACATTGCTTAACAGATATAAAGCAAAAGTAACTAGACAATAGTAAAAAAGCAAAAACAAACTACATTTACATGCAGTTAAAATGCGGAGGATCAATAAATGTCAACCTCCCGCCACGTCTACACGGAAGATGTATAACAACAAGTAAATACTCATGGCGATTCGTATCTGGGTCGCACCAGTCTCAAATGAACCGTACATACAATTATCGTGCCATGCAAAGAGGAGAAATTGGCAACAAGCACAATTATGCAAACAACTAATGACTATTATCAAATGATGATGTCGAAAGTTCGCCATCACACGCAAAAAGTTGAGCCCAAGAAGAATAGATGATGAAAATACACCGCAAATGCTAAGAAATAGGAAAATGCGTCCTCCGATAATTGCATTGCAGTCAAACACAAGAGGAACATAAAAAAAAATATGCCAATATCTAAAAAATGTGCACAATGACAGAATAGTGAGTCAATGAGATCAATGTAAGAAATGAAATGGAAGTAACTTAGTTTAGGCGGTACGATCAAAAATGGGGTCATACATTGGGGCATTTGACCATATGTTTTTCTTTTATTATTACTTAAAATTTCTTTTGGATACATTTAGCCCAAGCCAGCTCGAAATTTTCATTTATTGGCCGCTACTTTTTTTTTTTTTTTTTATCATACCTTTCACAATAGCCAATTTGCGGATCGTTATGGAAAGTGACAATATTTAAACAAATGAGTTGACATAATTATTGCATGCATACGTGAAAAGTGCAATTTTAATAGTTTGGCTAATCTTTGTGCGCATTGGAATGAAAAATGAAATTCAATTATTTTTCTGAACAGGCTGGTATATGCGTAAATCGAATGCAAAACCACTGAACAATTGAGGATATAAACGCACACCTAGACCAACATAGAGCACAGTCATAAAGTCAAAGTTTCATACCCATCAGGGAAAAAGAACAGAGGAGATGAAACTATCAAGAGAAGAAACAATCAGTGGTATACGAATAATCGCATAGATAAGAGGAGGCCCCAACGTTAATACGACCGTCACACGACCGGTGGATTTCCGCGCAAGACAACCCGAACATGCATCATCCATCAGAAGCAAGGCGGTCCCTGGCTTGCACGCCAGTTTCATTTGCTTTCATAGTTAATTTATTAATTAGAATTTTGTAATATTTCGGACTGTAATATTCTTTTATTCGGGACTGTAATATTTGGACTGTATATTTATTCGGACCCTCCGAGTGAGGGCACAACTGTAATAAGTGTGCGTGAGTGTGTTGTATGTCTTCCAACACCACGTCTTTCTCCCTTTTATTTATCCGCTTATGATGGTTAGATTAGGGCATGTTTCAATTAGCATACAGTATGACAGCATGTTTGCATCATTCATCTGTATCGCATGCACCGGGCTCGGTGCATCATACTAACTGCATTGTACTTCAATTTCAAAGTTGAATACATGGTAGTTGTAGCATTTCATATACCATCTTAGAATAGCCGAGCCTGCTATAATTGCATTTTGCATGTGTTGCATTAGGCATTTCTGTATAAATCAGGATCATGCATAATTTCTAATGAAGTTTCTATTTTGGCTTGGAGTACTCGGTAAGTTTTATGCTTTAGCATCCTTGCATGAGTGTGAGTGAATGCCATGAATAGCATGCTTACCATGAGGCTATGTGCTTATGTGATATAACTGCCTGAATGCCTGTGGGTGAAGGTTGGGTTATCTGAATTGGAATAAATCATCAAATGTTTCAAAGCCTACCTGCGGGTAGCAAAACCTCTTTCAAAAAAACAAACATGAAATGTTTTGTTCCAATTCGGGCGATCCAGTCTATACTTGTATGCTGTGAGCATCACATAGTAACCTAGGCTAATAACCGGAATAAGAACTCACAATGTTTTCAAAAATTGATATCATGGTTAGTAGAGGCCGGTCTATGACCGGGCGAGCGGGGGTGCTCACGAAGTGACCTTCCCCAATCGTACCCAAGTTCCCGAGCCCAGGCAACTTTGGTGATGACGGACACGTGGCCTTTTGGCACCGAGTCAGGGTTTCCTAAATTTCCCAAAATAAAATATTTAGGTGGCGACTCTGTATCTGGCAAAGCAGTCCATGTTTGGCACTTCTTTCAAAAATCAGTTTTCTCAAAACGATTTGCCGGATTTGGACTCTTTGGTTCAGACTTAGAACCGTGACTGCGAAGAGTCGAGTCCGAGCTGTAGCGAGGTCCCCCGCGGGCTTGTTACACCCAACTCTTCAGTCCCAACATTACAAAAAAAAAAAAAACACTCTGGCGCCAAACACTATAAAAATATATTAGAAAATAAATATATCAAAATACACTCTTTAACTCTTTGAACATTACTCCAAGAGAAAAAACAAAGAAAGCAGGATAAGAGAAGAACAAACAAAAACACAGAAAAGAGAGAGAGAGAGAGAGAGCTCTAAACCAAAGGAGAAGAGCGAACAATGAGAGAGAAGATGGCTGAAAGGAGACAGAAGAGACGAACGCACGAGAGACTCGGCGAAGAATATCACTTCCATCGTTAAACCAGGTTTGGAGATTAAAACTAGGGTTTTGATTTGGGAATTTCTATTGAAAAACTAAGATTTTGATTGAGGAACTCAAAAATTAGGGTTCTGTCACCCTTAAACCAGGTTTGCAGATTCAAACTAAGGTTTTGATTTATGAATTTCTATTAAAATATTAGGATTTTTATTGAGGAACTCAAAAGTTAAGATTTTGTCACTTTTAAATCAGGTTTGAATATTCAAAGTAGGGTTTTTAGGGGATTTCCATTGAAAAATAAGGATTTTGATTTTTTTTTAAATTTTTTTTGTAAATGTGAGTTGGGAAAACTTTTCTTTTTAATTCTTCTATTTTGTTTGTTTTACAGGTAGAAAAATGGGTTTTCTCATTCACTCACTATTAAATTAGCCTCTCTCTCTAAACTAACGCAAAATGGGTCTTCTTATCTATTTTTCGATCATTCTTTGTTCTTAGATTCTTCTTTTTGGGTTTAAAATTTGAAGTTCTTATGCGAGTATTCTCGCTGTTTGATCTTAACACCCTAAATCAAGTGTGATTTACATACTTGAAATTTGAAAATTCTGCTACAAGTAAAAATCCCACTAATAAAAATCAATTCATGATTTTCATAACAGTTCTCCAAAGAGTGTAAGAGCAACTCCAAGGGGAGAGGTAAAATAGGACTGTTAGCTATTTTACCTCGTATGACCCTAATATTCTCGCTCCAATGGGCTGGCTAAATGGCTTCCTATTTTCCCTTGCGGCTTCTCCGCTGGCTTCAATTGGAGAGTGATTGAAGGCTCTCCGTCTTATGTTTTTACTAAGTTTTTAGGACATGGACCATGGCGTCGTATCAAGTTTCTAGTTATTGTTTTCGGATCTCATATATGGTTTGTCTAGGTTTGCATATATATATATATATTTTATATATATGTATATATATGTTGAGTGTTTCCTTAGTTGTTTTAATTTTGAAGTCAAAAATTCAAGTAGAATTAGTACTTTCTGTGGCTATGTGAAAACTTTTTAAAAAGAATATCGAATTTATGTTAGAAGAGTTTTTGAAAACTTTGCCCAAGTGTGCCTATAATTAGAGTTGTGGTGAGTTTGGTTAGGAAAGATTGTTATGGTTAGGTTTTAAACAGGTAGAAGACATAATTTTGATTTGGCAAGGAAAGGAAGGTTGGATTTTGGCTTGATTTTTTTTAAATGGCAGATGTTATGGGATTTCTGAAATATTAGTTTGCCAAGAATTCTCTTAACAACCAGAGTTTTGATTTAGGTGGTTTATTCAAAGGTTACAAAGGTAGGAAAGGGTAAGGTTGATTGGGTATAAATTTAGGCAGTCTCAAGGTCAAATAACTGGTTTTAGAACTAGCTTTTTGGAATTTTATTTTGGTTGGCCATGCCCATTGGTGAATAAATTTTCCAATTTCGAGTTCTCCATTTTGAATCGCCCCACAAAGATATTGGCGGAAATTGTAAATTTGTACACAGATCAAAGAATAATTCGAATTTTTAAAAAATTTGCGAAAATTTTTAAATAATCTTACAAAGATCAAAGATAATCGATTTTCTGATTTGAATGTAATAATTTTTCCTGTTTTAGTAATTTGCAAGGTCATAAAATTTAGATAGGAGGAAGAAGATAGTATTCTCTATGGGTAGCTATTCTTCTTTTAATTATCCTGGGCAATATCAAACAAAAATGCCAGAAGTGAGTAACCATTTTATAATATTCTTAACAATACATATCCAAGCCCTATCGACAGTATTTTTTTCCCCTGGAAATCAGGAAGTTTTCTTCCTTAAAAAATTATCAACAGTCAAAAATGATGATTTGGATAATGTAAGATAGCAATAATAAAAAAACAAATTTAAAGAAAGATGAACCTTGAAAATGTGGTATGATTACCGAAAGGCGGCGAAATTGATGACGTCCAGAACTCTTAAAGCAGCGAGGTCCTTCTGGATTATTTTCACACTGCTTCCTAAGGTTAAATAGCACCTTACCAAAGATATTCACCTTGTTGAGCAGCAAACTAAGATGACATGTTAGTAAGAATTGCCATTGAAAAGTAAAGAGCTTTTAGGTCCAACACGAACAAAATGAATGTCTAAATAGTAACCTGAGCATGCTTGCCGGAATGACCTTTTCTTGTGCTATCAACAAGAATTCCACTTAGATATGTACATAAGGTTCCTCTTGCAAAATCATTCACAAACACAAAAGCCAAAACAAAAAAAAACAGTTTGAAGTATCAAAGGTATGTTTGAAACTCCAGATTAGACAGACAATACACAGATAAATTTGTTTATACAGATTCGTAAAACCAAGAATATGGGAGAGACCAGATTACAGAGGAACAAGAAAGTTTTGTGCTATACATATATTATATAGTATAGAGAGAGAGAGAGAGGGTTTAATGAGTTGCATAGAAGGGGAAGACAGAGAGATAAAGATCCATTACTTGAGGAAGAGGTTCGATGGAGGGAAGTTGCAGACAACGTTGAAGGAGAGGATTCGATTTCGCGCGAAGGAGCCCGACGATCGATTTCGCGGGAGAGCACGTGGTTTGGAGATCGATTTCCCGCTGAAGAAGCATATCGATTTTCGCGGGCAGAGACGTGGAGCAGATCCAATTTCGCGGGAGAGAAGAGTTT
>NW_021030078.1:6519-19598 GCF_004153795.1 Camellia sinensis
TGGCTCCTCGCGAACTGAGAGGTCTCTTGTCTTTGTAACACGTCTGTGTGTCGTGTCTTTTGTTTTGTTTACCTCAACTTTTGTTTTGAGTCTTTTTCGAGTGTTACTCGATGTGTTTAGGTCGTGTACCTTTTGTTGAGTCATAGTATGTTGTGTTCAGTTGTAGGCTCAATACCCGGTTAAGAACCCTTTTTTCATTTTCAAAAAAATCGTTTTGTCCTCAGAGTGCTATGCCATTCTCCACATTTATGCAAAACAGGATTGTTTCTTTCATAAACTGTAGGCTCCACCCCCGACAAGTGTGAACAGTAGAACAAGGACCTATTTGAAGCTATGTGGGTTCCAGACTGCAAAGCAAAAAAAAAAGAAAAAGAAAAATTTGAAGCATCTTAGTGTGTTTCAGCTTCGGCAAATTCCGAGACTGCATTCCAGGTGCACCTTCTCAGACCTCGCCATTTCTTTGGAGTATGAGTGTATCTCGACCCCAAGTGTAAGCCTGCTTCAAGTCAGAATGGCAATTAAAGCAGCAGCAGATGTTATCTCTCGCCAATATGAACAGGGTGTGCCCTTTTTGAGCTGAGTGTGTTACAAAGTCCTCCGAAAGATAAATCGGAGGCACCATAGTACATGTTTGATGCCCTTCCATTGCATAGAATGTGCACTTTCATATGCACTTCTGTTACATACGTGTCGTGCATCGTTATGATTCATGCATAGAATATGCTTGCTTTCGATTCTGCATAGAATATGCTTTCAATATTGCATGGAATATGCTCCTGTTTCTTGCATAGAAAATGCTCGTATCTTTTGCATAGAACATGCATTCACTCGCACTGTCTTGTGCACTTACACTTTGTATCTCACTAGCACTATCTTGTGCATCTTGTGGTTGTATCTCACTTGCACTATTTTGTGCATTGCATATCAATCGCGCTGTTTAGCGTATCGCACTTTCTTGTGCATTTCAAATCACTCGCGCTGTTTAGCGTATCGCACTGTCCTGTGCATTTCAAAATCACTTGCGCTGTTTAGCGTATCGCACTGTCTTGTGCATTTCAAAACCAATCGCGCTGTTTAGCGTATCGCACTTTCTTGTGCATTTCAAATCACTCGCGCTGTTTAGCGTATCGTACTTTCTTGTGCATTTCAAATCGCTCACGCTTTCTTGTGCATCATACTATTTTGTGCAGTTTATCACTCGCGCTTCTTGCGCATCGCACTATTTTGTGCAATTTATAACTCGTGCCCTCTTGCGCATCGCACTATTTTGTGTAGTTTACACTCGCGCTCTCTTGCGCATCGCACTATCTTGTGCATTTCATTGCATGCTCTCTCTCATCTTGCATAGAAAATACTTGTAGCATTTGTCAGTTCATTGCGTCGCACTGTTTTGTGCACCTTACTTGCATTTTGCATGCATTCTATCATGCTTTCTTGCGCACCTAACATGTACTTGGTAGCACGTTGCATCGCACTGTTTCGTGCATCTTCTTAGCATTGTTTTGTGCATTCACTCTTCACTCGCACTTTCTTGTGCACTCTCTCAGTCTGGCGAGACCTTAAATACGCTCGGTCTAGGAGACCTTAAATCCTCTGAAGGTGCAAGTCCTTCAGTGTTTGTCGTGCCCGAATGACTTTTGGTAAGTTGCATTGTACATGTATTTCAAGCGACTCGCGTCGTCGCATATTCAAGTTCACATGCATTATCATGCATTTCAAGCGATGCGCGTCATCGCGTATTCGAGTTCATAATCATTTCGAGCGATACGCGTGGTCGCACATTCAAGATCATATGCATTGTCATGCGTATCACAAGACGTGCGTTGTCACGCGTTTACATCAGCATGCATCAACATGCATTTCAAACAAAACCAAAAAACAAAAAACAACAACA
This sequence comes from Camellia sinensis, assembly GCF_004153795.1. Lineage (NCBI taxonomy): Eukaryota > Viridiplantae > Streptophyta > Magnoliopsida > Ericales > Theaceae > Camellia > Camellia sinensis. The sequence continues at coordinate 8,414 of NW_021030078.1, forward strand.
TGCATATGTCATGCATTTCATTGTAATATATTGCATATGTCATGCATCCCACTATATCCATTCCATTGCATATTGTAGATGTTGCATTGTAGCTTGCATGCATTCATTGCATCACCTCCTTCTAGGGTTTGCGCCTTTCCTTGTTGAGCTTGGACTGGTATTGTAGACACCCCATTTTTGACCGTCCTCAAGACTTGGACGTCACTGTTTGAACACACGGTGATCTTCCATGTTTGTGTTTGTTTGGAGTTCCCGGAGGTCTCGGCTCGCGTGCCCTGCCTCAGAATCTCCAAACTCAACCGTTTAGTGTCTAGTTTTGCACCAAACACTTGCATCTTGCCTCTGAGAGGCAGGGAATGCCATGTAAGGCATCCCCACACACCACCGGCAGTGGCTGGAGGCCACCGGCTGGTCTTTCTCTTCCATCGGCACTTTAGTTTGCCGATCGGCACACTTTATTGCCGATCGGCATAATATGTTGCCGGTCGGCACTGTTTTTTGCCGGAATAGTTTTTTTGGGCAGCCGACCACTGTTCCTCCACTTTATGGAGATATTTTGTGCCAGCTGTGATAGCTAGCACCAACTCCTTTTCCCTCCATACACGTGTATGGAGGGATTTCCCTCTAGCCAAGCTTGTTGAATAAGCTTTGCAAGAGGGATCCTTATAAGAGGGAGGCTTTCCTCTTGGTTCTAGGTTAGAAAAACAGAAGCAAAAATCAGTCTGGAGAGATATAGATACATATTATCTCTATACCTCTCTCCCTCTCCCTTCTTGTGTGTGTTTCTTGGCCCAAAAGGTGTGTTTTACCTTACTTTTGCACCATTACACACACCATTACACCTTAGTCCGAGATTTGGGGGAGTTGTTTCTTGAGTTTTGGACTGGTTTTGATCCAAAGAAGGAGGCTAGACCACTTGATCCAAAGAAGGAGGCTAGACCACTTGCTTCTTGGGTTCAAAAGGATAGCATGTGTGCTTGTTGTTTCTTGGCTTCATTTCAGTACTTTTTTAGGCTTCTTAGGTCTTATATAATCTCTGTTTTTGGTCGGATTTGGGCCCTCTTGAATGCTTGTGATATTTGCTTTGTATTGCTCCATTTTGCTTAAAAGTACAGCCCATGATTAAGCCATGATTTTGGTGTGTGTTGGTTTGGTTCCGTGGAGCATTTAGCATTGTTTTTCCATGTTTAAAATCTGTTGATTATCAACTTGGTCATGTTTAGCATGTTTGTTAGAGTTGCTTTGTATTTTGGCTTGGAAGCCTTGAGCATTTTGACCTCTAGCATGCATGGTTGTGTTTACCCCTTTTGATTTGGCATCATCTAGGGTCATATTTTAGTCCAAGAATCATGCTTGTATGTGTGCATGCATGGCCTCTTTCATGCCTTGAAGATGTGTCCTCTTATGCCTAAGAATGAGCCTTAGTTTGTTTGTTTCATGGGGGATATTTTAGTTGCCATATTAGGAGCTTCTTGGGGTCCTATCTTGCATTCATAAATTCCTTTTTGGGCTTGTTTTGATCATGCCATGAGTGGTCATGGTAATGGGGGTGGGTTGTCTCCTCTTTGTGTCTTAACTTTGGGACCATGAATTTGTTTGATAACATGAGTTGATTGCCTACCATTTTAAGCACCTTTGGTCACTGTTTTGAGGAGGGTAAGGGTCTGTCCCTTTGTTTTTTTTAAAGCCCTCTTGCATGCTTGCTCCATGTTTGTTGGATAGTTGTTCCATTAAGCTTTGTAGCACATCAATAGCATTTTATTAAATTTAGCAAGTAAATACATAACTTCACTTTTACAAAGCATTACAAAGTATTACAAAGTTTTCTTCGGTTCGTCGACTTCTTCATCATCGCTCTTCTCAATTTCAAATGCAGAGAAGGGAAAATCATTCTATTGATACAACGGAAATGCCGAATCCAGCCCTGCTGACCGGAGACTCTCCGCTTGCTAAATCGCCTTGATCCAATCGTGCTTAAATCAGCGATTTTCGCATCGACAGACTTCTTCGGTGAGCTTCTCCTTGGTCTTCTGAATTCCGATCTTTCGGCCGTTGTGGAAGCCTTTTTCATAGGCCGTTGTCCTCGCAGTTGTAGACACCCCATTTTTGACCGTCCTCAAGACTTGGACGTCACTGTTTGAACACACGGTGATTATCCATGATCGTGTTCGTTCAGAGTTCCCGGAGGTCTCGGCTCGCGCGCCCTGCCTCAGGATCTCCGAACTTGACCGTTTAGTGTCTGGTTTTGCACCGAACACTTGTGTTTTACCTTGAAAGGGCAGGGAATGCCTTATGAGGCAACCCCACACACCACCGGCAGTGGCTGGAGGCCACCGGATGGTCTTTCTCTTCCATCGGCACTTTTGTTTGCCGGTCGGCACACTTTATTGCCGATCGGCATAATATGTTGCCGGTCGGCACTGTTTTTTGCCGAAATAGCATTTTTGGGCAGCCGACAACTGTTCATCCACTTTATGGAGATATTTTGTGCCAGCTGTGATAGCTGGCACCAACTCTTCCCCCCTCCATACACGTGTATGGAGGGATTTCCCTCTAGCCAAGCTTGTTGTATAAGCTTTGCAAGAGGGAGTCCTATAAGAGAGAGGCTTTCCTCTTGGTTCTAGGTTAGAAAGTTAGAAGCAAAAACCAGCCTTTAGAGATATAGATACATATTATCTCTATCCCTCTCTCTCTCTCTCCCTTCTTGTGTGTGTTTCTTAGCCCAAAAGGTGGTTTTTACCTTACTTTTGCACCATTACACACACCATTACACCTTATTCCGAGATTGAGGGACTTGGGGGGTTGTTTCTTGAGTTTTTGGACTGGTTTTGATCAAAAGAAGAGGGCTAGACCATTTGTTCTTCAAGGGTTCTTCAAGGGTGAGCATCTTGCTTTTTATTCCCCAAACTTGCAATAGTTTTCTACCTATCTTGCTTGCTGTTTTAGCTCTTATGTATAACATGAAAAAGGCTCATATTTTCCTGCTCTAGCACTTTCATTAAGGTCACTTTGTGGTTTGAGTGCAAACTCACCCTCATAGGCCTTGTTTGGTCTATTTTGGTGCCATTTTGATAAGGTTTTGTTCACTTCAGCATTTTGATCTTTTCATCACTAAAAATCAGTGTATTTTAGTGTCAAAAAAGGATGGTTTGAAGTCTTGCATAGGGGAGGAACACCCCTCTCCCTTTATGGTTTTGTTTCCTTGCTTTTTGGGCTCAAAAGGATAGCATGTGTGCTTGATGTTTCTTGGCCTCATTTCAATTTTTTTTTGGGTATTTTAGGTCATATGCAACCTCTGTTTTTGGCCGGATTTATGCCTCCTTGCATGCTTGTAATACTTGCTTTGTATTGCTCTACTTTGCTTAGAAGTACATATCATGATTAGGCCATGATTCTTGTGTATGTTGGCTTGGTCCCATGAAGCTTTTAGTATTGTTTTTCCATGCTTAAAGTTTGGTGGTTATCCATTTGATCATGCTTGACATGCTTGTTAGGGTTGCCTTGTATTTTGGCTTGAAAGCTTTGAGCATATTGACTTCTAGCATGTTTGTTTGTGATTACCCTCATGATTTAACATCATCTAAGGACCACATTTTAGTCCAAGAATCATGCTTGTATGTGTGCATGCATGGCCTCTTTCATGCCTTGAGGGTGTGTCCTCTTATGCCTAGGAATGAGCCTTAGTGCATATGCTTCATGGGAGATACTTTAGCTGCCATATTAGGAGTTTTTGGGGTCCTATTTTGCATGCAAAAATTCTTTTTTTTACTTGCTTTGATCATGCCATGAGAGGTCATGTTGGTGGGGGAAAGTTGTCCCCTTTTGTGCCTTAACTTTGGGACCATAAGTTTGCTTGTTCACACGAGTTGATTGTCTATCATTTTGAGCATTTTGGTGCTGTTTAGAGGAGAATAAAGGTCTGCACCTTTATCACTTTTAGACCCTCTTGCATGCTTGCTTCATGTTTGTTGCATGATTATTCCATTAAGCCTCGTAGCATATCAATCCCATGGTCAAATTGGTCCATGTTTGCATCATGTTTGTACCTTGTATGCTTGGCATCATACATTTTGTCATGTTGGTTGCATAATGTTTGTTGTGCTTTACATCTTGGTGGCATAGTGCATTTGAGCCTTATGAGCATAACATGCATTGCATTTACTCGGTTTGGGGTGTCAAACCAAGTGTGGGAATCAAGGACCATTCATACTTCAAGTAATGTAATGTGCCTCGATTCCCGGTCATCGGGACCTTTGACTCCAACTTGATAAGGCCTCGGTTTTCATTTTGTTTGTTGCATGCATCATCATATCAAATGGCAAATTTGATCCTTTGACCTGCCATGTACCATTGATGGTTCAAGGATCGAAAGTCATGCTTCCTTGAGTTCAAAACATGATAAGAAGTATGACCTTGCTTACATGTGTCCAAGAACTCCATGCCATGCACTGTCTGTTCTCTGTTTGCTGTCAAATTGTCTTCTGCAGGAAGTTTCTGCCGATCGGCAGAATTTAGTGCCGACCGGCACTATCCGGAGTGCCGATGAATCCAATAAAATGCCGATGGTAATTGTGAAGTGCCGGTGGTAATTCTGTCCGACCGGTGGTGCTCTGCAGGATGCAAGGAACTTGCTCCAATACTTTGGCAATTTTCAGAAAGACAAGGCAGTACAAACAGAGGCTGCAGGGGTACGGTACGGGTTTTCCGGACGAGACGGATTCGAGCATGCATCATTCGCGCATCCCGAGGCAGAGGCTGCGGCCACCCTTTTCTTTCCTTTGCCACCTTTTCTTTTAAATTAAATTAGAAATTTTTGTAATAATTTTATTTGTTTATTATTTGGGACTGTAATAGTCATTCGGACCCTCTGAGTAAGGGTAAACATGTAATAAGTGTGGGTGAGTGTGTGTATGTCTTCCAATCCCCATTTCTTTCTTCCCTTTTATTTACCTGCTTATGATGGTAGCTTAGGGCATTTTTGAAATTAGCATACCTTATGATATGCATGCGTGCATTCATGCATTTGTTGACATGCACCGGGCTCGGTACATCATACTAACCACATTCGTATTTTCAAATTCCAAAATTGAATACATGAAACAGTTGGTTGCATATCATATGCCATACTTAGGTTAACCGAGCCTAACTAAAATTGCATCTAATATTCTCTTATATAACAATAAAATTACATAAATTATTAACTAAAATATATTTCTAATATCATTAAAAATTATTAATTAATTTGATAATTTATTAATAAAATTAATTATTTATTATAAAATTTAAAAAAGCAAAGCATAATTTTTAAAATTATAATAACAATTCAACGTCTTTTCAATTCAACCCACAAATTCCATATCAGTTTATCATACGTCTAGCAATAGCTGGAGTTGAGTTAAGCACAGCCAACGGAACATGTTGATGTTTCGGATTTGCTTATTTGGTGATTTTTTGTTTTTTGTTTTTTTTTTTTTTAATTTATTTTTTTTTTTGTGAACCTTTTTTTTAAAAAAAATCAAAAAAAAATTCTTGATTCAGCTCGATAAGATGAATCAAAAAATTAAAAATTTTCACAAAAATTTGGAAAATACAAAAATAAGTAAAAATAATGAAATTCTTAAGTTTTTTTTTACTTTTTAATTTTTTAAAAAATTTTTCAAAAAAAAAAAAAAAACTTTACTTTTAGGTTAGTCTATGGCAAATCAAAAAAATAAAAAGTTTATGATTTTAAAAATAAATTATTAAAGACAAAAAACAATTTAAAAAAAGAGATAATTTTTTGGGAAAATTAGTCTAGGGTCCCTCTCCCACTTTTCATAATGGAAGAGATCCACAAAATTACTTTTTGATGTCTAAGGTCCCTAAATATATATCAGAGAAATTTGTCTTTGGTATCTAATTCGGACCTCACTTTGTTCATCGTAATGTCGAACATCTTCATGAGACTCTGTTGCTCTTGAATCTCCGCAAGCAACATAGTCACATGAGGGGGCGAAGAACCGAGCTGTTTCTTCAAGAAGCTCTGTTTCAACTCAGACAAAGATTTCAATTCGTACACCACAGCTTCATCAGCAGACTGAATCGCTTCGCAGTTGTAAGGAAACTGAGCCATTTGTAGCTCCGCGTAAGCGGCTTTGACAACTGAAATGGTGGCGAAGAGCTTCGCAGCAAAAGCTTCCATGGCAGCTCTGTTTCGAGACCTTGCTTCATCGTTATTGTTGTCTTTGTCGAAACGTTGTGAATCGTTTTTGAGTTTGTGGTCCTGAGGTATGAGCAAGCAAAACCCAGTATTTGAAAGGGATTTTGAGGCTTTTCTGAGGTGAATGACTTTGTGGAAGGTTTTGGCTAACTTGTTCTTGGTTGGAGCTGAACTGGGTTTCAGTGAATCCATGTGGGTTTTGTGAAAATCAGATGATGAGAGTGGCTTTTGGTCATGGATTGTGTATGAAACCAAAAGAAGAAAATACAGTGAGAGAGAGAAAAAAGAAGGTGGTTTTGACGAATACAGATCTTCGGTAGCACTTTCCTGTCGCCCTTCCTGTCGCCCTTTCGAAACGGCATCGTTTTGGTGAAAACGACGTCGTTTTCACCTTTTTTTTTTTAATTTTTCCCTAAAATTTGAAATTCCCTCTTATGACACATGCCCCTTTGGTTTGGTTGTGCCCTAGCCCCTCTGAGACGAAGCAGAGCTGAACAGGCGAAGAGGGCGAATCGATCGGGAGAGGCGAGGCGACGAAGACAGAGAGGCGAGGAGCGAGGGCGAGAGACGAAGACGGAGAGGCTTGGGACGAACACAGATTTGGTTTGACTCTCTTCCCTTCTGTGATTCATGCAAAGAATAAGAACAAATCAAGATTTGCTTGATTTGGGCATTTTGTGTATATTGAACTCGTTTTATAAGATATATGAAGAGCCTAGAGACATTAGTAATCTGAGACATTAGTCAATCTATTAAAGGAATTTTGTGGTTTCTGTGTTTGGAATTCCCTCACTGTCTCTCATCTTGATTGTTTTGAAGGTAGAAGTTTGAAATAAAGTTGTTATACTTGTTTTGTTGAATTCAACTTTATATATGGATAGATTCTTTTGTTTGTTTGCACAACAGTGTCCACTAGAAAACATTCCAGATTTTTCTTGTGTTGGATAGATTCTTTTGAAGGCTTTCAATTGTTTTTTGTTGTTGTGCTAGTATAACATTGTGATGAGAAATGTTGTTTGAATTTCTCAAAGTGTATTCCAGATTTTTTGATGCTTCATTCCAGATTTTTCCAGATTTTTTGAATTTTTAGTAAATTTTTGTGAAGAGAATCTGTTGTAGAACATTTTTCTAACAATAAATTTCTCTTCCAATATTATCTTTTTATGCAACTTTATTTAAAATTAGAAAATAGAAATGTGTAATTACTGTTTGGTTTGGTAATTATAGTGCAAACCTTTGTATGTTTAGGCATATACATCTGGCCTTTGCCCATGAAAGTCTATTCTTAACAAGGCATTTTTTTCATTTTTTTCCCTTCTTAACACTCTATTCCCTTCTTCATTTTTTTCATTCTATTCTTAACACTATCTTCCCTTCTTCATTTTTTTGCTTAATTAAATTGAGAGAAATAATCTTAATTAAATAATCTTAATTAAATTGGAGAGGTGTGCATGTGTCGGTTTGAGCAATTTGAGAGAAATAATCTTAATTAAATAATCTTAATTAAATTGTAGAGGTGTGCATGTGTCGGTTTGAGCAATTTGAGAGAAATAATCTTAATTAAATAATCTTAATTAAATTGTAGAGGTGTGCATGTGTCGGTTTGAGCAAAGAAAATTGTGAAAGATTGTAAGTTGGTCAGTTTCTCTGCTTTCAACTTTCTGTTTGATGTTGGGTGATGAACTTTCTGTGCTTGCAAGGTTTTGGTAGATTTTCTATTGGTTCAAAAAGACATTATAATTATCACTTATTAATAACTTTTTTCGTGTACAAGGGGCATGAATCTTGTATGTAGTTTTACCAGAATCAATTGATTTTTAAGCTTGCTTTTCTTTTTTAGCTTTTATCGATCCACTTTAAGCACCTTTTGTTTCATATAATAAAAATTAGTATTTTCCAAGTTTTGTGTCCTTCAAGTTTTTTTACTAACTAGTTTGATGTATTATTTATTATAATGCTTTTGACATTTGATTATTATTTATTATAATGCTTTTGACATTTGATTATGAAACTAAATGACATGTTCTCTTGTGAATGTCTTGTTATCGATAAGTCTTTACATGTTTACAGAAATCGGTCACAAAACACTCATAAACTAACGAATTCCACAACTAAAGAAACCCTTAAAAAATGGGTGTTCATTCTCCATAGTACAAATAGATAGTTGAAATATGTATAATTATTTCTAATTTTGTTTTGTTAATCAATTACGAAAATTATAATTCGGTCTTTTTTGTTAGAATGCATATAACCAAATCAAGGAAATCTTTTGTTTGTGAATACACAAGTTAGTTATCTACACTTGAAGTCAGAAAGAAAATGTCATGCATGCATGTCCATGGAAAGTTTGGTTAGATCTGTGTTGTATTTGAAATTGACTTTTGTGTTTACTTGTAATTAGGATTGACATGTCAACCAGTTCAAACAATGATGCTGGATTCTTTGAAAATAATAGATGCAAATGTAGGAAAAAAGCAGGAGTGTACATATCAGAATCAGAGAAAAATCCAGGGAAGATGTATTTCAAGTGCGCAAATAAGGATTGTGACTACTTTGCGTGGGGAGTGGCTTCTACTGGGAGTGGATCAAATATCCAAAAGATCGGATACGATTATGATTTTGCGAGAAACAATGAACTTGTGAATATCTTGGAATGACTTGACGCAAACCAACGAGAACGACTTGAAGCTATCAAATTCATGATGCTCACAACCATAGTGATGGTTGGTTTTACCATGCTAGTGGTGCTGCTTAAGTGAACTTGTATTTCTACTTAATGTAAACCAGTACTTGTAGAACTTGTTTAATTAATGAAGTTAAAGTTACTATGATATGTCAATTGTGTTAATTAATGAAATTGGGCGTTATGTATATGATGTATGAAGATTCATGTTATGAAAAGAAAGCGAATCTGATGTTATGTGAGCACAAAATTAATATAATGTTGCATGATGGTTGATCACTCCTTTACACAGGGCACTGTAATGCAATTCTTCCATGGGTTTTAGCATGATAAAGAAAGTAAAATGCCTAGCTTCTTCAAAGTAATCCTCAAAGAGGCATCTCAAAGCAAGCTTTCCAAATAACAAGATATATGATCACTCGAACATCCTGTATCACCTTACCCTGAGTCAACAAAATCAACTCCTAAACATTTCTCCATGCTGAGACAAGCAAACATATAGGAAATGAAGGCAAAGCGTGGTTGTAGAAACAACAAAGAATTGAACCTATGCCACTTGAATTGAACCTGTGCCACAAAGAATTGTAGATGACAACCATAATAACAACTTCATATATATGCATACACAAAAAGAACATTGTTCGGAAACACTAAATATACAGAAAAAAGATGTCCATGAAAAATGTCCAAATCCCGCGAAACATTAAATTTACATAAAAAAATATGTCCATCAAAAACATCCAAATCCCACCAAACATTAAAAATACATAAAAAATGTGTCCATCCAAAATATCTAAATCCCAGCAAACATAAAAATACATAAAAAAAAATATGTCCATCAAAAATATCCAAATCCCACCAAACATAAAAAAAATACACCAATATAATAACATCATTGTTTGGTGCAAGCCTTCCAAGGATGTCCATTCACATAACTGTCAGCAGGACTATATGAGGCTTGCGACAGTTGGACTGCACTAGTACCTCGAAGCAACTCCTGAAACGATGTTTGAGTGGGATATACTAAAGGCATTGAATGAGGCGCATTGATTGGGGCGCGTTATTTCCCTGCAATAGTGATACATTTATTAAAATATTTATACAATCTATACTACCATTTTTATGTAAAGTATGTAAGCAATTACAACTCACATCATATGTACGACCCATGGCAAAGGGAGGTTGAGATTGAGATTCAGGTCCAGATTGGGATTGAGAATTATAAATTGCACGACCATGACCCTAAAGCAAACCAACATAAAGAATAAGTGAAATTAAAAAAAAGTAATAATGCATTTTCATTTTAAAAAACATACAATATGAAAAGAATACCTCAACATAATTACTGCTCATGCCAAAAGGAGGTCGAGATTGACCTTGTGGAGTATAAACATCCTAAAGTAAACCAACATAAACAAAAAAATAAGTGAAAAACAAAAAAAAAGTAATAACGCATTTTCATTTTAAAAAACATACAATATGAAAAGAATACCTCAACAAAATTACTACTCATGCCAAAAGGAGGTCGAGATTGACCTTGTGGAGTATAAACACCCTAAAGTAAACCAACATAAACAAAAGAATAAGTGAAAATGAAAAAAAGTAATAATGCATTTTCATTTTAAAAAACATACAATATGAAAAGAATACCTCAACATAATTACTACTCATGCCAAAAGGAGGTCGAGATTGACCTTGTGGAGTAGAAACACCCTAAAGTAAACCAACATAAACAAAAGAATAAGTGAAAATGAAAAAAAGTAATAATGCATTTTCATTTTAAAAAACATACAATATGAAAAGAATACCTCAACATAATTACTACTCATGCCAAAAGGAGGTCGAGATTGACCTTGTGGAGTAGAAACACCCTAAAGTAAACCAACATAAACAAAAGAATAAGTGAAAATGAAAAAAAGTAATAATGCATTTTCATTTTAAAAAACATACAATATGAAAAGAATACCTCAACATAATTACTACTCATGCCAAAAGGAGGTCGAGATTGACCTTGTGGAGTAGAAACACCCTAAAGTAAACCAACATACACAAAAGAATAAGTGAAAATGAAAAAAAGTAATAACGCATTTTCATTTTAAAAAACATACAATATGAAAAGAATACCTCAACATAATTACTACTCATGCCAAAAAGAGGTCGAGATTGACCTTGCGGAGTGTAAACTGTAACACCCTATAGAACCAATGCACGAAAAAAAAAAGAAATTCACATGACAATATTGCAAGAAGAAGCAATTGAAGATATGTTGGTGCCGTATGAGGTTCAATTGCCCTAAGGTGTAT
>NW_021030078.1:23174-33598 GCF_004153795.1 Camellia sinensis
TGATAGAACTAAAATTATCAAAATACACAAATAACCTTTCGATTTATCAATCCAATATATATATATATATAAGTATTCAAGTAACAATTTTATAGAATGATAGTCACTACAAGAAAAAGCATTTTTGCCGACCACTTTTAGCTACCAAAACTAATTTAGTCGCCAAAACTCGCGGAATTGGCTACCAAAAATAATATTAGTCGGCAAAAGTCAACTTTTTAGCTACTAATTTTTTTTAGTAGGGGAATGTTGATTATTGGCTACTAAAAAAAATTTAGTAGCTAAAGATATTACAATTGGCGACTAAAACAATTTTTAGTAGCTAAACATATGACAATTGGCGATTAAATAAAAATTTAGTAGCCGTAGAGGTACCTTTCGGCTACTAAATTGTTTGGTAGCTGAATGAAAATAAAAAAATTAACAAAATAGTTATTTTATTTTATTTTTATTTTTATTTTTATTTTTATTTTTATTTTTATTTTTATTTTTATTTTTATTTTTATTTTTATTTTTATTTTTATTTTTATTTTTATTTTTATTTTTATTTTTATTTTTATTTTTATTTTTATTTTTATTTTTATTTTTATTTTTATTTTTATTTTTATTTTTATTTTTATTTTTATTTTTATTTTTATTTTTATTTTTATTTTTATTTTTATTTTTATTTTTATTTTTATTTTTATTTTTATTTTTATTTTTATTTTTATTTTTATTTTTATTTTTATTTTTATTTTTATTTTTATTTTTATTTTTATTTTTATTTTTATTTTTATTTTTATTTTTATTTTTATTTTTATTTTTATTTTTATTTTTATTTTTATTTTTATTTTTATTTTTATTTTTATTTTTATTTTTATTTTTATTTTTATTTTTATTTTTATTTTTATTTTTATTTTTATTTTTATTTTTATTTTTATTTTTATTTTTATTTTTATTTTTATTTTTATTTTTATTTTTATTTTTATTTTTATTTTTATTTTTATTTTTATTTTTATTTTTATTTTTATTTTTATTTTTATTTTTATTTTTATTTTTATTTTTATTTTTATTTTTATTTTTATTTTTATTTTTATTTTTATTTTTATTTTTATTTTTATTTTTATTTTTATTTTTATTTTTATTTTTATTTTTATTTTTATTTTTATTTTTATTTTTATTTTTATTTTTATTTTTATTTTTATTTTTATTTTTATTTTTATTTTTATTTTTATTTTTATTTTTATTTTTATTTTTATTTTTATTTTTATTTTTATTTTTATTTTTATTTTTATTTTTATTTTTATTTTTATTTTTATTTTTATTTTTATTTTTATTTTTATTTTTATTTTTATTTTTATTTTTATTTTTATTTTTATTTTTATTTTTATTTTTATTTTTATTTTTATTTTTATTTTTATTTTTATTTTTATTTTTATTTTTATTTTTATTTTTATTTTTATTTTTATTTTTATTTTTATTTTTATTTTTATTTTTATTTTTATTTTTATTTTTATTTTTATTAAGAGGTTGTACACCCACCATTCAAAAATATTAATATCTTAATTTTTTTTTATTATCTCAAAATATTAATTTTTTAAAAAAATTTATATTTTGAGATAATAAAAAAAATAAGATATTAATATTTTTGGATGGTGGGTGTACAACCTCTTAATAAAAATAAAAATAAAAATAACTATTTTGTTTAGTCAAATTTTCAAGTGGAGACTAATGGTATTGTTATTAATAAAATAAAAAAAGATTAAAAATTAATTTTTTTATTTTCATTCGGCTACCAAACAATTTAGTAGCCGAAAGGTACCTCAACGGCTACTAAATTTTTATTTAGTAGCCAATTGTCATATGTTTAGCTACTAAAAATTGTTTTAGTCGCCAATTGTAATATCTTTAGCTACTAAATTTTTTTTAGTAGCCAATAATCAACATTCCCCTACTAAAAAAAATTAGTAGCTAAAAAGTTGACTTTTGCCGACTAATATTATTTTTGGTAGCCAATTCCGTGAATTTTGGCGACTAAATTAGTTTTGGTAGCTAAAAGTGGTCGGCAAAAATGCTTTTTCTTGTAGTGTCAGCTGGTGGTGCATTCACCACCAGCATTTCCTTCGGTTGGTCTGCACCCATCTTGGCGAGAGGTTTGTCACCACACCAACAATCCCTCCAAACATCCACAGTCTCACCATCCCCAAGTTGCCATTTCACCCCTTGCCTGAGAATGCTTTTGGCACTAAGCAGCCCTCTCCAGAGATCAGAAGCTGTTGATGAGTTCATTTAATGAATTTGCTTACTATTTCTTTCTCATATGAAAAAAATTACAAGAATAATATGATAATATTAAATTTGAAAAATAAAATTATCATAAGGAATGTTTTGTTTAAAATAGAAAATTCACAGTAAGTCATATTTTTAATATATATTTATACACCACTAGTCTTCTTTATCATTCTACATTGTAATTGTTAAGAATATATTATAAATAATAAAATTTGCCCTCCATTTTCTTAAATTTTTAGTTAAGTAGGTGGTCAACAATTCAGTAGTGACAAATAGAAATCGACATCTCTAAGATATAGCAAAACATTCCAAGCCCAGAACATGTGCCTTGAATCCAACAAAAGAGTTACTATTTTGTAGAGGAGATAAAGTAATTCACGGTTGTCTCGTGAATTTGATGGTTGACAAACAACTAGGCACTTGATGGTTGACAAACAACTGGGCACGCCATCATAATTAATTTGAAATCTTAGAATACCTTTTCTTTCTACTTTGCAATGCCACTTCCTCGGAAAAATCTATGTAGTACATGAAAGTTTTTTTTCATGTTTGATACCTAAAAACATATGCACCATTAGATTTGGATAGGATGAAATCCTAGTCATTAGATGTGTTATGACTAAAAATAGATAGGAAACCAAGGGTGAGTGGCCTTGTGGTAAGAACATGGGGATTAAGTCCCCAGGTCACGAGTTCAAATCCCTCATGGGCAAATCTCTTGGGCGTAGCACAGTTGGTTAGGAGATTGGACCTCAAGTTGTCTAATCAGCACTTGGTGTGGGTTCAATGCTCCCCCGCTGTGCGAGTCTTGATTTAAGCGGAGTTTGTCTTGGGAGGTCGGGGCAAATTCTCAGGTTATAGTCTCCTCGCTCGGAACGGCTAACAGGATACTTTGGTGATCTCTACAAAGGGGCGCTGCGTTGGACCTGCGGGACAGTAGGGAGGATTTTCCTGTAACAAAAAAAAAAAAGAAAAAAAAAGATAGGAAATCAATGTGATTTTTTAAAAGGTAAAGTAGTTTTAGTTAATTTAGGAATGAAAAAATAGATCTAACTTATTATTTATTACAAACATACTTACTATTTATCATTAACTCACTTATCATTAACTCACTTACTGCTTGTTACAAATAAACTTACTATTTAAATACAAATAAAATACAACTCAACAATATTACCTGTTAATCATGTTACAAATTTTTATTTTTATTTTTTTGGTCTCAAAAGTTGTGTTCTCTTTTATGTTATAAATTAATTTTAAACACATGAAACTAATGACACACTATATATTATTATTTTTCCTCCATATGTAGGCCTCGTTTGGCAACTAGTGATTTTAGTCAAAAAGTCATTAAAAAAATTAAAAAGCCAACAACCTATATCAAAAGGTTAAAGATTTCATTTTCTCTCTACTTTTTGCATATCTTTTCGTAAAAAAATAAAAATTCATCCTAAACACACTAGTTTTTTTATATTATATTTTAGCCAAAAAGATGAAAAAAATTACTAAAAATTCTTGTTCCTAAACTACCTGCTTATATCACTTTTAATATATCACCTAATATATCAATACTAATTGAAGATAGACATTAGTAATAGAATACATTACATTAATGATGTGTTGACACATAAGGTACTAAATTAAAAGTGATATAAACTACCGATAAGTATATATTATTATTCTTTTGTGAGTTGAAGAAAGTAAAATATGGCATGTCAATATTAATTTATTAAAATTTGTTACTAATAAAGTCTTTATTGTGAAAAAATACTTTTCAAAATAATATTAAAAATAAATAAAACAAGTAAAAATAAATTATAATCTATTTTCTTTTAAAATGTAAATTATTTAAACTTTTTTTTTGTAAAAATTAATTTAAAAGAAGTACCCTTTTTTTAACCTCCAGCACCTTAAGGCATTAATTACTATTTAAGAATTTGAGATCCATACTTTTACTTTATTACTTATAAATTTTGTATATTTTATATAACTTATATGAATTTCATATTCAAATCTTTTAGAAATTTTTATAAATTCATAAGTTTTTATTAATTTAATATCCACCATAAAATGATTTTTTTCCTCATAAAATTCATATTATTAATTGGCAATGAATATGCCTTTACAAATTTGTATCTACAATATTTTAAAGCATAAAAGAAAAATTAAATAAAACATAAATCTAGGAAATAAATAAATTAGGAGAATATAGAAGACCTCACAACATTAATTAATGGCAATAAATAAATATATCTACAAAAATTACTTTTCTTTACCTACTGCACTTGAAAATAGTAATTGCTATATAAGAAAATAGTTCATTAGGAGAATAGAGAAGACCTCACAACTTATTTACACACTATGAACAATATTGTGTTTTGTTTTTGATTGTAGCAACAAATGATAAGTGAAAGAGGGTGATTTTAATTTTTGCAAATTCAAAAAATTATTGAGGTAAGAATTTATCTCTATCTCTATCTCTATCTCTATTTTATTTTAACATAATGTGATATTTTTAATTTATAAAATTTAAAATTTTGTTGGAATAACATTTCACCTAGTTAAACAAAAATCATTCAATAGTGAATAAAATCTCATTAAGTAGTAAGTCACGTCTAACGAAATAAAAAGTGAAGTTTCATTGAATAGTAAATCAAAGTTAATGAAATAGTAAGCGAAATCCCATCGAGTAGTAACTCAAGTCTAATAAAATAGTAAGTGCAGTCTTATTAAGTAATAAATGAAATCTAATGAAATAGTAAGCAAATTTTCATTGAGTAGTAAGTCAAATCTACTTACTATGAAATAGTAAATGTAGTTTTATTGAATAGTAAATGGTGTTTAATTGAGTAATAATTCAAATTTAATAAAGTATTAAGTAGAGTCTTATTGAGCAATAAGTGTAGTTTAATTGAGTAGTAAGTGAACTCTAATGAAATAGTAAGTCAAGCTTAATAAAATAGTAAATGGAGTCTCATTGAGTAGTAAGTCCAGTTTAATAAAATAGTAAGTGGACTTTTATATTTTAAGTAGAAATTGAAGTCTAATGAAATTACAAGTGGAGTCTTATTGAGTGGTAATTGAAGTCTACCTATAATAAAGTAGTAAGTGAAATTTTACTAATGAAGTAGTAAGTGGGGTCTCATTGAGTGTTAAGTCAAATATAACAAAATAGTAATTGGAGTATAATGAAATAGTAAGTGCACTACAACAAAAAAGGGTTTTTACGAACGCTTCTACGACGTGCAGCAGCATGTCATATTATGACCAGTCATGGAAAGTCATTCACTTTCAACGACATGTTATAATACGTTGTAAAAAACTATTTAACAGCAGATTTTGTGTGTCGTTACTTTTTCTACGACTACTTTTGCACGCCGTTAATTAAAGGGACAAACCACAACGTTCATTGCTAGTCGTTGAATATTAAATATAATGACCTATTTTGCCTGTTATAGATAGCTCAAGTTTCACAGCATTTTTTGATGCTGTAAAATATGTATATTTAAAATAAATAAAAAAAAATCAACAGGTTTTATTTCACTTGTATAATATAAGAAAAAATTACAAACAAGCTTTTCAAGCATATATATATATATATATATATCAATCAACCACCAAAATATTATTTCAAACATCCAAAAAAAAAAATTATCTATAAATTTTGAACATCCAAAAACTATCTATTCATTCCAAACCATCTGCATGAGTACGAAATAATCTTCTCGTATAATCCTGTTGATCAAGTTTGCACTCCTCCAAGTCGTCACTTTGCTACCTGAAAACACAAACATGAGCTAGTAGGCGGGTGTGTGCGAGAAACCCCTCTAATGCCTAAGGCAGCAACTAGACAATAGACAATAAGGTCTGTGTATTTTAGAGTAAGAATTGTGATA
Source organism: Camellia sinensis (assembly GCF_004153795.1). Taxonomy (NCBI): domain Eukaryota; kingdom Viridiplantae; phylum Streptophyta; class Magnoliopsida; order Ericales; family Theaceae; genus Camellia; species Camellia sinensis. The sequence continues at coordinate 29,342 of NW_021030078.1, forward strand.
CCTGTACGCAGGTCTATCATGAGCTTTTATAGATTCCTCCTGACACAATCCTAGTAGGACTCCAACTCTTCGTATAAGAGTCCTTCTAGGAATCACACTCCCAAGGATAATTAATGCCTATCCTAACAACACCCTATTCACTGCTAACCAAATGAGATGATTTTTACCTCGGCTAAGTTGGTGCGGTTTAACCGAGCTAGCTTGTCTCTGTCGTGCTTTCAACAAAGCAATGATGTAGATGGCGTTTAGCCGAGCTAAACTTAGTTCGACCCTCGCTACTGTTGTATACCTCAGTTGGCTACAAGACTTTCTTTTCGACAATTAAGTCGAAGCCTTGGCAATACAGCCGACTGGATCAATGTCAGTCTGCCCAAAACCGAGCAACTGAAGCCCCTACTACAGCCCATAACCCAGTCCTTAGCATGGCCCAATTTAACCATATAAATTACCCTCTCAATTGCCTCTTAATTCGCTCTGCGCAACATGAGTGAGATAAGACTTCTTAAGTTATGCCAAGGCATTCGAACCAATCGAACCAAAATAATCAACCCAGCCGAGCTAAAAACATTATATTCCACCGAGCTAAAAACGCTCATGTCATTAGGAAGCTCGGTCTTCAAGGATCACGCCGGTCGTACAGCTCGTCGTTCCATGTAACTGACATCATGTCCTTACTGGGACACGTGGCATGCGCCCATTGCCCCTCCGTACTGTGACAGCCGTCTCACACTAACCAAAAAATTTCGAAAAGTCCCGCCGTTTGTGCTTCTATGTTATACAAAACCCGTTTTTCCTTCAAACAATAACCCTCATTGTTCATCTTCTAGCTTGCAAACCCTTGTTTTCTTAAGCTCTCATTCAAAACTGCTCGTCTTGCTGGTCTCAATCGCAAGTGCTCCTTCTATCAACTGGACTCTGATTTACGCCCTAAATCCGTAAGTTCCTCATGCCATTTTCTCTTTTCTACTGTTATACTTTTGTTTACTTCTAAAGAATGGTGTCTTAACACCAAATATGTGTGTTTATATACTCTAAAACCTGAACCAATTTCGAGAACATTGAAACTCCATGAGTAAACCTGGAAACATACTGACTTGGGACTAAGAACCAATCTAGAAATGTGTTTTTGATCCAAAATCATACTGCAACCGAAGTAAGAACCGGTTTGCTAGTTTAGGCTCGTTCCCGACCGAACTAGAAATCCCTCGCTCAACAAACCAAGCTACAATGTTGTTCCTACCCTTTGACCGAATTAAATTTACCCCGATTTCCAGAACTTGCTCTTAGAACTGAACCGTTTCGCTTTCCAATTGTTTCTTTAGCCGAACAAAGCCTAGTACGCACCTAACTTCTGCCGAGCTAGACTTAATTTAATTTGTTATTCAGCCCAATTTTTCACTTGGGCATAACCCCCTTTCTATTTCCACTTTACAGACTTGACTAGGTTGGAAAAACACACCCTTAAACTTTGCCCCTGGGCGGCTTTGCTCAACTAAGCAAACCAAAGGCACAACAGCGCCGAGCTAGGCCACCGTGAACATTTTAACATAGCAATTTTGTTTTTAGGCTAATGGGCAAATACCGATTTCTGGTGGACTCCCCTGGAGCCATGGCCGAATTTCGAAGAGATTACCACATTCTAGACAACGTCCACCTTTCTTTAGCCAAGCTGGACACCACACCATGGAACAAGTCAGGCTTTGTACCTTTCACCATGGTGTCCATTGTAGAGGAAGGACTTATATTCCCCGTCTAACCACTGATCTGTGAGTTCCTTAGACAAACTAGGCTATGCCCCACTCAATTATCAACCAATACTTATAGGATTATCAATGGGATTGCCGAGCTAAATCATCGCCTTGGTCTCAACCTCGGTTTGGCCGAGCTGTTCCATCAATATTCCCTTAGCCAGAATAACGACGACTAGGTTTATTACCTTCGAGTCAAGAGAGACAGAGAGAAAATTGTCAAGAGAACACCGGTCAAAGACTTGAACGATGATGGCTTTCTCTGGGTGTTAGGCAATTTTGAAGATCAAGAAGCCCAAATACCGAGTTATAACATAAACTAGGATAAAGGAACAGCTGGTAAGAGCAAATTGGTTTAATTTCCTTTGCTATTTAAATAACCACCGTGCTAACCCTTGTGCAGATTTGAACCAGCTTAAATCCAACTACGCCTACGCCAATCAGGCCGCACTTCGATACCGCCACAGAGATTGAACCGAGCTTCTAAATTTCGAGCCGACCTACTGGTATAGTGGAAAGAGAAAAACAAGGGTTATTGATTTCCTTCTTGAATCATCACCCGAACAGGACCCCAACTTACCCCAGATCAACCTTATTTCCCTTACTGAAGAGCAAGAGATGGCGAAAAAGAGAGCTGTCCATGCTCTTATCACCAAACAGACTATGGCCTCTAATCTCGAGACGCAGACCGAGCTTCCTTCAGTCGGTCAGGTACATGAGACCATGGTTGCCCTTCCCACCGCTAGGGCCTCGTCATCTCGGCCCAGCAAGAGGCCACGTACTTCGGCCAGCCAGTCATAGCGACTAGATGATGAAGAAAAAATCAAATAGCCTCAGGTCGCGCTCCCCCAACAATCCCCAGTTGGACGTCGTGCTACACCATCCCCCACTCCGGTGTGGACACCAGTTGTGTCCTTTAGAGGCCGAGCTGTGTCGACGTTGGACTTTGTATGCATCGAAAAAGACCATATTCTGGCTTTTAATTTAGCCAAGAGTGTCTGCCTCCCAGCTGACATGGAACACCATACCCATCTGATCGAGCTGAAGACTATAAAGTCTGCCAACAAATTGCTAATTCTGGTAATCATGATTTCCTCATTTTTTGATTTTGCCACCGACTTGTCGCTTGGTCCTTCTAACTGCATATGCTTTGCAGGCTGTGCAAAAGAACCAGATCGCACATGAGTGCGTGCTTAAATTAAGAAGAATGGCCAAAGCGGGCATTGCTGATGGCAAGGCCAAAGAAGCCGAGCTTAAAGAGCTACAAGCAAAGTTCACCGAGTTAAAAGCCGACCGGGATCAATTGGTTAAGCAGGTTTCTATTGCTGAAGTTGATAAGAACAATGCTCTAGCCAAAAAGAAGGATTGTTATCTTCGAGAGCTAGCCAAGCTAGAGAGAAAAAAAGACGCCGAAATAAAATCTTTCCAGAAGCAAATGGAGGACGCTGAGGAGCGCGGTTTCAAAGAAGGTGAGGAGCTCTACGTGCAACAATGCGAGGCTTCCAAAGATATCTTTTTTATATGCGGGTGGAAAGCTGCAGTTGCCAAGCTCGGTTAGGGGCACAATTCCGAAGTCTTTCTGAACCCTCCCCCTCACTTTATACCAAGCTATATGACAGGCTATGCAAACGCGGTCTAGCAGAAGTTTCTTCTAGAGGGGGAGGAGGAAGAAGAGACCTCTGATCCAAATAATGCTCCACCTGCTAACACTGACCTCAATCTTCAGCCTTCTCTGCCTGCTCGGGTGTATCTACTCAGCCAGCCTATGCCAAGCACAGTTGACCGGGGTGCTCGTGACCAACCTATCTCAGGAGATAGCCGCCGAAACTGGCATACCCAACGACGAAGTCCCGATTGACCTGGACACTAATCTTGACGACCTTTTTGCTGGACCAGAAGTCTCATTTGCTTGGTTTTTTTTGTTTTTTGTTTTCATGAAATGTAACCAGACTAAACGCCCCACCTTTTGTAATTGCTTGCCAATGAATGAAACTTTTCTTTTTTCATATCTTTTTGTTCGGTTACAGCACTTTTTCCTTTTATAGTGTATTATATTTACTGCAAGCCTAGCCAGCCTAGTTAGCATGGCCTTTCCTTATCCTGCCCAGCTTTTTCAACCGAGATAGTCATCTTGGCTGAAGAATAACTTGGGATTTTGCAAAACCTTGGTAACCGAGATTTTTTCCACGATATTTACCTCGACTAAATGAAAGAAAAAGTATTGGTCAAACCTGTCAACCTTCCTGAGCCTAGATCCTTATCTCAGCTTCCGGAAGAATAGTGTTGGTCAAACTTGCCAACTTTCTTGAGCCTGGATTCTTATCTCAACTGAAGAAGAAAAAGTGTTTGTCAAACCTGCCAACTTTCTTGAGCTTAGATCCTTATCTTGGCTGAAGAAGAAAAAGTGTTGGTTAAACCTGCCAACCTTCTTAAGCCTAGGTCCTTATCTCGGTTGAAGAATGAAAAAATGTGTTGGTCAAACCTGCCAACCTTCTTAATTGCCCCCCAG
>NW_021030078.1:37012-52871 GCF_004153795.1 Camellia sinensis
TTCTTGAGCTTAGATCCTTATCTCGGCTGAAAAAGAAAAAATGTTGGTCAAACCTGCCAACCTTCTTGAGCCTAGGTCCTTATCTCAGCTGAAGAAGAAAAAAGTGATGGTCAAACCTGCCAACCTTCTTAAGCCTAGATCCTTATCTCGGCTGAAGAAGAAAAAGTGTTGGTCAAACCTGCTAACCTTTCTTAATTGCCCCTAGTCAGCAATAAGTACGAACAACTTTTACAAACAGAGAAAAGAATTTTACCAGAAAAAGTTTACTTGTTTTATTGAAAAAAAAATTACAAGTGTTTTAAGAAAAAGCTAAAAATAAAATACTTTGAGATTGGCCGTGTTCCATGGCCTGGGAATAGTTGTGTTGTCCATATCTTTTAAGTGATATGCCCCTTTTTCCCACTAAACCAATCACTTTGTATGATCTTTCCCAGTTAGGTCCTAACTTGCCATCTCCAGGTACCAAAATGTTGTCCATTACTTTGCGCAGTATCCAATCTCCAATCTTGAATTTCCTTGGGTGCACTATTTTGTTGTATTTTCTGGACAACACTTGTTGATATGAGGCAATGTGCACCAATGCCCTTTCTCTTGTTTCTTCTACAAGGCCAATTTCTAGGGTTATGGCTTCATCATTCAAGTTTGGATCAAAATTTTCCCTTCTAATAGTGAGGAGGCCCACTTCCAGTGGGATTATTGCCTCCATGCCATAGGCCAAAGAAAAAGATGTTTCGGCAGTTAACCGCCGAGGTGTGGTACGGTTGGCCCATAAAACATGGGGAAGCTTCTCAGCCCACTTGCCTTTTGCCCTTTCCAGCCTCTTTTTCAGACCGTCTAAGACTACTTTGTTGGAAGTGGGGGTACGCCAATATAGAGTTATAGAATTCTATCTTGTGTTCTTCGCAAAAGCCCCTGAAGATTTTGCCATCAAATTGAGTGTCGTTGTCGAATATTAAAGCCTTGGGTATGTCGAATCGAGTTATGATGTTCTTCCAGACAAAATTTTTGGCGTCTTTTTCTTTTATAGATGCGAGTGCTTCTGCCTCCACCCACTTTGTAAAGTAGTCCATTGCTGCGAGAAAGAACTTTCTATTGCCTAGTGTGGTTGGGAGTGGTTCCACTATATCCAGGCTCCACATTGCAAAGGGCCATGGGCTGGTCAAAGGTAGGAGCTCTCTGGCCGGTTGATGTATTTGATGTGCGAACTTCTGACATTTGTCACACTTCTTGACATACTTCTCTGTATCTGCTTGTATGTACGGCCACCAATACCCTTGTGAAATTGCTCGATAGGCCAACAATCTCCCCCCTTAGTAGATTCCGCAAACGTCTTTGTGTATTTCGAACAAAAATGCCTTGACCTTGCTAGGATGGACGCACTTCAAATATGGTCTTGTGAACGATTTTTTTGTACAATGCTAGTGATAAGGAGAGCCAAAATCATTGTGACTTTGCTCTAATTTTGTTGGCTTCTTTCTTTCCTTCAGGTAAGATGCCATCTTTTAAAAACACTATGATGGGATCCATCCAGGAAGGACCTTGATTGACGCAACATGCTTCGGCCGCTTCCGGCGCTTCAATACTTGGTCTGGGTAGGAAGTCAATTAACAATGGGTATGGGATAGACGTAGCTGCCATTGACGCAAAACCATCCAATTTATCTACTTTACTATTTTCCTCTCGACCGATTTGCTCTATCCGAACCACTTCAAACTTTATGATCTCATTCCTGACCAACTCTTGGTACTTGGCCATTTCATCATCCTTTGCTTTGTAATTGCCTGAAATTTGGTTGACTACCAGTTGGGAGTCACTGTACACCATCAGCTCGGTGGTCTTTATGCAAAATGTTGACTTCAAACCCGCTAATAATGCTTTATACTCTGCCTCGTTGTTGGATGGTGGAAAGCCAAGGTTGATTGCTTGTTCAATCGTTAGGCTATCTAGCGAGATGAGGAATATGTCATGTCCTGCACCATGCTTGTTGGATGCTCTATCCACGAAGAACTTCCACATCTCTCCTATGAACAGTTTCCAACAAATGGAGAGATCTGATGATGTCTTGGGATCAGGGTCGTTGATAATGCCTTCTTCTAAGTTATTATCTGCCGTTGGGATTTGATCCTCACTGACTGACTATCTTAGGACTATACTTTTGAATGAGTCCTTGTTGGTAGTATTGCGGTATGTTCCTTCTTTCCTTTTTGAAAGGATGAATGGTTTGTTATGCAGTTAAGTGCCCTGTTGTGGGGGCTACGTTATCCCTACGACACCTTCCTTACTTTCCTCGATTAAGTCGATCGGGCAAACCTGATGACTTCTTGGGACAAATTCGGCCATGAAGTCTGCTAAGGCTTGTGTTTTTATTGCGGTTCTTGGTTGAAACTTAATGTCGAACTGCCCTAACTCCACTGCCCGTTTCAAAATTCGTCCAAAAAAATCTACCCTCTCAAACAAGGCTTTTAATGGGAAAGCTGTTAAAATAATCACAGTGTGGGCATGAAAGTAATGCGACAATTTTCTGGAAACCATCATTAAAGCTAAGGCCAACTTCTCCAATGGTAGGCACCTTGTTTCGGCGCCCAGCAATGTCTTACTAACATAAAAGATAGGCTGGTGTTGTATTCCCTTAGCCCGTTCCAACACTACGCTAACTGCATGCTGGGAAATCGCTAAGTATAAAAAGAGTTCCTCCCCTGGTATCGGGGTTACCAACAACAGTGGGGAGGCCATGTATTCTTTCAGGCTTTCTAGAGCACGGTCGCAGTCGTCATTCCACTCAAACTTGGCCTTTGGTGCCTGGAAGAACGGTCGGCACCTGTCTGATGATCGACTTGTGAATCGATTTAGTACAGTTGCTAAGCTAGTGAGATGTTGTACCTCCTTGAGTGTGTTGGGCCTCTCAAGATCTTGGATGGCTTTGATCTGAGATGGATCAGCTTCTATACCCCGGTTGGTGACTAGAAAACCCAGGAATTTTCCTAACCCCACGTCGAACACGCACTTGGATGCGTTCAGTCGCAGCTTATGAGACTTTAAAATTTGAAACATCTCATCTAGGTCCTTGAGATGGTCCCCCTCGTTCTTACTTTTGACCACTATATCATCTATGTAAGCTTCCATTGTTCTACCTAATAATGGTTCAAACATTTTGGTGATCATCCGTTGCAATGTTGCCCCCGTATTTTTTAGGCCAAAGGGCATGACCTTGTAGCAATATAACTCCATAGGTGTTGTAAACAACGTGACCTCCTGATCTGATTTATACACAGCAATCTGATGGTAACCGCGATATGCATCATGAAAGCTAAGTTGGTTATGTCCTGCAGTTAGGTCCACCAGTTAGTCTATTTGTGGTAGGGGAAAGCTGTCTTTTGGGCATGCTTTGTTGACAGTCTTGTAGTCCACGCAAACACGTCATTTTTCATTCTTTTTTGGTACCACTACAGCGTTGGAAATCCACCTAGGATAATGTACTTCTCTGATTGCCTCTGCTTCCAGCAAGTTTCCTACTTCTTCTGCCATTATCTCTGTGTGGTGGAGTGCCGATCGACGGGTTCGCTATATAATTGGTTTGGCGGTTGGGTGAACATTGAGTTGATGGCAGATAAAGTTAGGGTCAATGCCAGCCATGTCATACGGCGTCCAGGCAAACACTTCGATATTAGAGGTCAAAAATTCCATGATCTCTATTCTCTTAATGTTGGACAGAGATGAGCCGAGGTTTTCCCCATCTATCCTTACCTCTACTGAGTCTTTCACTGCCTTCTGTTCAGCTACTTTGCCGTCGTCTACGAACAGCTCGTTGCTTTTTGACTCTTCTACCATTTGTATGAACCCTTTTGCAGCCCAACTGCCGTTTACTGTTGTAAAATACTATTTGGACATGATTTGGTCTCCTAAGACTTCTTCAATCATTCCGGCTTCGTTGGGGAACCGTAATACCTGGTGGTAGGTCAAGGCTACTGCTCACATAGCGTGCAACCATGCTCTTCCCAATATTATGTTATAAGTGGATGAGACTTTCAATACCCAAAATGTCACTTGCTTTGTCATTGTTCTTGCTTTGACTGGCAGAATTATCTTACTGACTGGCCATTCTGGCATTAAGTTGAAGCCGACTAAGGGGGATGTTGCGGGTGCTAAGTTTTTGTCCTCCAATTTGAGTTACTTGAAGGTCTCGTAGTACATTATCTCGCATAAGCTCCCTTACTCAATTAGGATCCACTTGATGTCAAAATTCTTGACGTGTAGAGTCACTACCAGTGCATTGTTGTGAGGGCTTTGTAGCCTTGCTATGTCTCTATCAGAGAAGGTAATGAGGTTTGTTGCCTCTGTTTTTCTATTTTTCACGGGAGGTTGTGTACTCAGTACCTCTCTCATGTGCTCAGCCTTCTTGATCATCCCTTGGAGTTCACATACTTATTCAGGCTCGATGATCCCATGTATCACATTAATTACACCATGGGATGGACCGTCGGCTGGCGTCCCATCTAGTCTGTTGCGGTCCTAGGGGACTGGCTACACTCCCCTTTCAATGTATTGGTCTAGGTGGCCTACAGCTACTAACTCCTCCAGATGTTGCCTTAATGGCGTACAGTTTTCAGTTCGGTGCCCCTTTTCATCACGGAAGGTGCAATGGTACCTATCATTGTAGCCCTTCTACGCTTCTCCCAACTTGGCTGGCTGCCAGACGAAGGGTTCATCGCGTATCTTGCTTAGAATCCTGTAGATAGGTTTATTGAATACCGTGGTAATGGCAATGCAGACTCTCAACTTCCTTGCTTAGGGGTCCTCTCTATTGGCTCGTCTGTCTCGGCCATTTTTGCTCAGTTGTTCTTCCCGCCTGACTGTGTTAACTTTTGCTGCAGGTTTTTGTCTAACATCATTGTTGTGCCAGCTTTTGCTTTGGTAAGAGCAACACCTTCTTCTACCCGAATATGCTGATGCACTTTTTTCATTATAGCCTCTATTGTGAGGGGTGGCATCATCATCATTGATTCCCTCAATTTATTGCCAGCCGGCAAACCTCATTTGTACTGTGTGATAGCTAGGTTTGTGGGGGAATCTCCAATCTGATTAAAAGTCTCCCAATACTGGTTATCGTAGGACCTCAATGTTTCCTTCTCACCCATGTCTATGGAGAGAAGCTGGTTAATCTCCACTGGTGTCTTGGTGTTTGTTCTGAATCTAGCCACAAATGCCTCCGTTAGTTGCGCCCATGAAGCTATGCTACCCTCTAGCAACCTTTCAAACCATGTTAAACCTAGGTCGCCAAGGCTAGAAGGAAACATGATACACATTAGAGCCTCGTTTCGCCGATACACGGCCATAACCTGGCGAAAGTGACTCAAGTGCATGTAGAGGTTTGACTTCCCCTTATAAGTAGTGAATTTGGCCTGGTGGAAGCCTGAGGGTAATGGTGCATTCTCTATCACTGGAACGAACGGCGAGCTCTAAAACCTTGCGAACGCTTTGTTTGTCGATTCGTAGGTAATGCGTGGTACCGACATTCCAACCTTGACACTCCCATGTGTCCTAGGAGCCAACCATTGTAGCGTAGAGACTCTATGAGGGTTGCAAGCCTGAGTGTCTTCTCTTTTTCGAGCCCTTTCCTCTAGCACTGTACGCAGGTTTGCCGATCTAGGCAACTCCGCGTGCCTAAATGTCGTTTGTTGTGTGTGCGAGGGCCAATAACTGTTTCCCCTCTACATGACCTTTCAGTCCTCATTCTCTCAGACCTAGAATAACAAATCCTAAAGGTTCTTGATTGCGTGTCACCTGTCCTGAGGCTTCTGCTTTCTGTCTGAGATGCTGTGACTTATCTATCACGGTCTTCTGAGTGGCAAGAGTGCGCTCTACTTTTTCCCACCTCTTCCTCTGCCACCCATTTGCCCTTTATCTGGCGCTTCATAGTCTCTATATCAGCCGTCATTCTTCTTATTACTTCGTGTTGCTCCCTTATGCGATCTTCCAGAACCTGAGGATTCATCATTCGCTTCTGTCTATCAGGGCTTTGAGAATAGTGTGGGCTCACGCCACGCCTTTCTCGCACGGCTCTCCGTGGGTTCCGTCGCTGAGGATCCAATTTTTCCATGGATGGAACATAAGGCAAGCCTTCGCACCTCCTGCCTCCTTCCGGGGTCTGCCCATCTATAGCAGAATGTGGCCAGTTTTTGTTATGCGCCATTAACAGTAATTGAAGGAAAACTTTAATCAAAAGGTTTGTTCTTTGTATGACTTCCCACAGACGATGCCAATTGTACGAACACGAAATAATCTTCTCGTATAATCCTGTTGATTAAGTTTGCACTCCTCTAAACGCCATTGCTTTGCTACCTAAAAACACAAACGTGAGCCAGCCGACGAGTGTGTGCTAAAAACCCCTCTGATGCCTAAGTCAACAACTAGGCAATAGACGATAAGCTCTGTATATTTTAGAGTAAGAATTGTGATACCTGTACGTAGGTTTGTCATGGGCTTTTGTAGATTCTGCCTGGCACAATCTTAATAGGACTCCAACTCTTCGTATAAGAGTCCCCCTAGGAATCACACTTCCAAGGATAATGCTTATCCTGACAATACCCTACTCGCTGCTAACCAAATAAGATGGTTTTTACCTCGACTAAGTTGGTGTTGTTTAACCGAGCTACCTTGTCTCTGTCGTGCTCTCAACAAAGCATTGATGTAGATGGCGTTTGGCCGAGCTAAACTTAGTTCGGCCCTCGCCACTGTTGCGTACCTCGGTTGGCTACAAGGCTTCCTTTTGGACAATTAAGTCGAAGCCTTGGCAACACAGCCGACCGGATCGATGTCTGTCTACCCAAAACCGAGCTACCAAAGCCCCTACTCCGGCCCATAACCCGGTCCTTAGCGCGGCCGAATTTATCTATATAAATTACCTTCTGACCATCCAAAAATTATGTTTCTAAACATCAAAAACTATCTTTAAGTTCAAAACCGTCCAAAACATTCAAAATGATCCCCAAAAAATAAAATAAAATCCTCAAGTTCTAAACTATCCAAAAACTATCCTTAAATTCAAAACTGTTGTTGAGGGGCCTTTTGTCATATTACGGGTCATGTCAAAATATCATCCCCTCAAGGGGCAGCCTAAGGAACAAGGAAGAGGCTCAGCTCAATGCCTACTTTAGAAAACCTGGCTACTTGACCTGGAAGTCTCACAATTTGTAAGAATAAGTACAGGAAACACAAATGAAATGATGCATTGTCAACAACAAAGGAAACATTGATCATTGAAGAGCACAGAATTGTTAGTATATATATTTAGGGAATGCAAAAACAACTATTATGAGGAGCTAATCATTTGGTGTATTCTTAGTCCACCAATGAGCTTTCCCCTAAACGACTTCATGTGTAACTTCATTGACGTCATTAAAGAGTTAACCTGTAATTCTTTTCCATCATGTTCAATAAATGAAAGTGAAAATTTAACTAAGAGAGTGAAGTGTTGTGCTATTATGTAATACTTTCGTCTTTTTGCAATTTTTAGTTTTTTTTATTTTATTTTAAGGAAAAAAAATGAAGGAAAATCAAGCTTCTTCAAAAAAGAAACAAGTTCGTCATGTTCATGCCACTTAAGTTTATATGTTTCCTTATTTAGAGCACTACATGTGAATCTCTTACATTGCTTGATGCACAGAAAAGATTCTTTTCACAATTTCATTTAATAATATTGATCCAATTTCTCTCCATCATTTTAATGACAACAATTTCTGCAACTGCCCCAATTAGAAATTTTCCTTCAAATGCCAACAACAAAAATGAAACATGCTTAATCATAAGCAATTTCAATATCTCCAGCTAATTGCACAAGAGTTGTAATGTGCTATAAAGTAATTAATAAAAGGGGGAGAAAATGGCACGTTTACCATTGATTTAAGAAAAGAATCTTACATTTTATAAAAGAGAGAGATGAGGTGGGTGATAAAATAGAACGATTAAAATTAGATGCACCATGTGACTTATCACTCCCTAGGTTTCCCAAATTAACCTTAAGACCGAAAACATGGACAATGGCAGCATATGGGTAGGACGTACAACCAGTATGGTTTCTTCACCTAGGCAGCAAGAACACAATGTTACAGCAACCCAACCATTTATAAGAAAAGTATAAGAAAGAAATGCAGATGTTTCTTACCTCAATAGAAAAGAACATACTCTTCTAGCTCCCCCCGAATAGGGGCCTATGAGCCCACCTACAGCCCCAGCTGTGGCTGTAGTAGACTGAGCCAGATTTTTTTCAACTTCTAATGGTTTAACCATTACTAGTTGACCAAGAAGAGGCTGGCCAGGGAGTGCTGTTGCCATAGGGACTAACATTGCATCAAAAAATTCAATATAACTGCAAAGAAGCTGCATTAGCATCTAGATAGTACTAAGAAGGGAAATGGACATTGATTAGATGAGAACGTGAATACAATAATAAGATTAACAAATTTTACTGCCCAGTCCAAACATATATTTTTCCTTTTTTGGAGGTGGGTGGGGAATATATTATTAACCACACCATCAAACCCACTAACTTGCAGAGGATACAACAAGCAATAAATGGAATGGACCATTATGACTTTATAGAATATACCAGCAGTATACAATTTAATGAACTCAAATCCTACAATCAAACACTCTCTAATTGCCATTGATCAAATACCTATTAATGCACGGAAGCACTAGGGAAAGTAAACAATTTCCACTATCAAAAGAAATATGAGACATCAAAGCAAATACCATCCTTTACCCAAAAAAAAATGTCCTTTAGTTTTTTTACACAATATTTACCCTCAACATTTTAAAATCACTAAACTAAAACAAATCCATTAATAGCTACGCAAATGTTTAAAACTTTTCTGCATTACCAAAACCAAATTTTAACCAATGCAATTTCATGAAGCCCATCCCCAAAACCAAAAAAAAAAAAAAACAACTTGGCGAGTTTACATTATGTGGTGGAGGAAGGTGAAAGAGAAGGGTAGGGAGTCATCATTTATCTTACAAAGCATTGGACTTGGCCTTACTGCTATTTTGTTAGCCCATAATTACTTCTCAATTTAGCATGTAGACTTTTTCAATATGATTAGTGTCTTTTTGCTCTGTCATCTTCACTTGTTGATAATAGTCTTAGTTGTTAAAAGAAGTGTAGACTTCTATCTTTGACCTCATTACGAGATGGCAAACCTCCACCCATGATAGAATTACAATAGTTATAGTGTGAGGCCCCAGAAAAATGTATTCTCTTTAAAAACTCTAATGTTGAATTATTTTCTTAAAGCCCCTCGGTTACTTGAATTAATTCGAATCTTGTCGGTTAGCACAACTATTTTATTTTTATCAAAACAGGAATTACCCTAGCCGGATTAGGTTCCCTAACTTAATTTAATTCTACCTAAGTTACATGTATTTAACTCCAAGCCCTCACTTTTTTTTTTAAAATTCAAAACTTACCCAAAACTAGTACTTGTACCTTGTACCTTGAAGTACCATCAATCTTGTAAGATATATATATATATACACCTTGAAGAGTGTGCCCTAAGACCAAAACTAATAAATTAATAACCCCATCATCCTAGGGAGAAGAGAGGAGCCAATTTTCAATATATATCATCATGAACTTCTAGGAAAACACCACCTAGTGACCTAGACCTAGGATGCAAAATCCAAGAACTAGTTTCATTACAACTAGGAGTTGCCTAAACCAATGAACAAGCCTCCCAAATTCCTTCCATTCCTTTAGAATTCAAACAAATCCTAACTTTTCCATCCATATCCAACTAAGGGGCTTTTAGGACTTTTTGCCTCAAAGGTTTGTCTATAATTACCAACACACCCCCTAGCTTGCAAACACACACAACACACTCACTCACACACACATTTCGCTTAGAGAGAGATAGGAGAGCAAGAAAGATAAGTCTAGAGGAGAAGAAGGAGGAAGAAGAGAGTTTCTTGTGCAAAGCTTAGTAGGTAAGCCACAACACAACCTTCTCTTTCATTTTCCTTTTTCAATACATGTTTCTAAGGGTCCTAAACAATGTTTTCAGATCTGTTATTAATGAGTTCTTATGTTAAAAATGCTAAGGGTTGAGTATTGATTGCATCTCTCTTGTATTTTCTCCATTTTGGCACAAAACCATCTTCTTCTTTTTTATACCAATCTCTCAACTTTCCAAGGGCACTCTTTCAAGAAAATTTTCTGAGTTAAATATATGTTAGTTATCATGTTTTCTTCACAAAAGAAATGAAAACTTTCCCTTGGTGGAACCCTTTCCTCATAAAACTTCTTGTTTTGGGCATAGTACCTTAAAATCTGTTTTTGCAGCCCACTTCCAGAAATCTTAGAAAAAAGTAAAAAATTATTCTGGACCTCTATTTTATGTCAAAACCTTCCTTAAGGTGTTATCTTTCAACTAAAATTGGTTTCATCGAAAAAAATTAAGCGGTTTGCAAGAAAATCAATTTTTCGTAACGGTCAACGGATCTGGACAGAATCCGGACAGCGCTGTCATATTTTCTAAACAACTTAGAATCTGGAAAAGCAATCCCATTTCCAAAACATGTTCTAGAAACTGGATCAAATTCCCTACGAACCATAGGAAGACCAAGTCCGGTGAAGGATCTAAAATAGGCCTTTCATTTTAATCTTTATGCGATACTAAATCTGGAAATTTTGTTATGTATGGATGTTTTATACCCTTGAGTTCATGAGATTGCTTATTAGCTTATGATCATATCTTGGCATGATATTATATGTGTTGTGGTTATGTTATTTACCTTTCTCATCTTAAGAATGCATGCTTATATGGATATTATTGTCTTATAAGTTTGACTAACCTTAATTTAAAACATTTAATTCAACGGGAAACCTAATTGGGACGGTATTGGGTTCCGAGCACTCGAGTAATGAAAAGATGAGAGTATGTGATATTTGGATTGTTGCGATGCGTTCCTATTTGAAAGTTAAAGTCTTGCGCAAGTGGTTTTCGAAACCCTTGAACGGAGCGGTTGTATTCGGACCCTAGGTGGTTTGGTGTGAGGAGGGATTTGGGCAAGGCCCTATTTTACCGTCTCTTTTGAGGCCCTGCGGTTGGCGCTACGCGGTATATAACCGTTGGTAGGCATCCGAGGTTAGTTCTGCAACAAAGCAGCAAAAGAGGGGGCATACCGAATAATCCGCATCCGATTCTTGTGGTTGGAAGGACGAAATCTCTTTGGGGGATTTCTAGTTTACTAACATCTAACTTGTAACCCTTTATCTATTTAGTTGAGTATCATGCTTTATTACTTGAGGTTATATTTGTGATTGTGTATTAGACTGGGAAAAAGGAACGGGGTGTGTGTGTGTTTACTAGGCATTCAACGCTCACGGCGTATCATGCCAGGTGCCGAAGAGGAACTTATAGCTGGAGATGACGAGCCTGAAACCTTCGAAGACTTTTGGATATTTTAGGAAAGCTAGAAATTCCTTTTGATATTTTGTAAGACTTATATGAAGATTTAAATTTTCTTTTTGGGATGTAATGTAATGGAACAAGCTTTTGAAATTAAGGATATTCGTGGTTATTATGTACTTATATTCTAATATTTATACGTATACACCTTATCATTACTTATGAGATGTTGTGTCAATACCTTTTAAGATCTGTCAAAAGGGTAGTGCGCTGCCTAAGAAAGCCGGACTTAGAAGGGAGGCTAATTTGACTCCTCAGGCGATCTGGGATCTTACTTGGTTATTAACCATAGAACTCATTAGTAACTCTCCCTTGACTGCAATCAATAGTGTAGATTCAGGACGTCACATATAGCATAATAAAAAATTAAATTGAGATAATTTTTTGGCTATGGCATGAAAAATTGAACTTACCCAACTCTCTTGGAATGCCTTGAATTGCGGTCCATTATAAGGCGTACATCTCAGACCTGGAACTGTAATTCAATGGTATTAGAAATACTCAACATAAATAATTAGTTCACCATCAAACGTAATATACCATCACATATTACATTACAGCCCCAAGTAAGCAACCAAAGAAACACAAAACTTCTAGGGGCAGTTGCAAGGCAAGCACGCACAAGGTAAGTGGGTCTCCAATAGATGGCTTTGATTGCCTGCCAAAATCATATAAATCGTACGCTAAAGATAACAGAAAGTAAAATCTGTGAAAGTTGATTCATTTTGGACAGCTTCATTTACCTGTATAAAATAAAGTAACAAATCTTCAAAGTTCAAACATGGTAAAGACTAAGTAATACAATTTCATTTAGCACCCTTTGAACTTTTTTAAATAAAATATGGCAAGTTTCTATTTCTTGTATAAAATATAGTTAAAAAAGTTCATAAGAAAAAACCATCCGCTGATCTCATTCAGGATCAACCTCCGGGTCTGCCACTTCTTCCTTTTTCTCTTTATACCATTTGGTAAAGAAAAATAAATCTAAACTATTATCCCAACTTGATCCATAAATAACAATAAATCTGCTTCAATTAAAGAAGGGTAAGTCAAAAGAGTGGAACAAACTAATAAACCATAACTAAGGAAAAAACTTTTGCCCCTTGAAATAATTGAAGTAATTAAGGAGCAAAATTCCTTGAGTTACTATGCAAAAAAGGAAAGGGGGAAAAAAATAAAAAAAATAAAGGAAGAACAAAAAGAACAATCCAAAAAAGGCAGCAAATTTTCTCCAGTATGTGTATAATGAATGGCCAAACGCATCTAACATAACCCTACAGGGAAGTGCACCCAGTTAAAATGGTGGGACAAATGTATGCAGTTGTGAAACCATAAACATCCTCTATTAAATTTATTGAGAACCAACCTAGAAACAATTAAAAGAAATTGGAACATTGGGACCATGTAGTGAACTATGTAATCTAACTTCAGGCAATGAATTAATAACATATTTGTCCCCTTCTACAAACAACCTAATCTTCAATAGGAAGAACATCATGGAGTCATACAAATAGCACTGTCAAAGAAGATATTATTAGTTGAAAGCACACCAATGCGGAACTTGTTAAAATTTTATATTCAATGAAAAGAGACACACTTTTAGCAAGCAATAAGAAGGCCAAAAATTGAACGTAGACATAAAAACCAAAAAGCCAAACATCACTTGATGTGTTTTACTTCTCACCAACCACCACCATAGTGATGTAAAATATCACAATATGAGCAGCTCAACTTAAGGCATCCACCATATTTCCCCTGGATAAATTATTGGAGTCAATAACCAAAAAATAATAATAAAAATTACACAAAATTAAGCCATAAAGTGAAACTCTTTATCATATAACACGCAGCTATTATAGTATCAAGACAATAGAATTAATGAAATTAAGTT
The DNA here is from genome assembly GCF_004153795.1 of Camellia sinensis. Classification (NCBI taxonomy): domain Eukaryota; kingdom Viridiplantae; phylum Streptophyta; class Magnoliopsida; order Ericales; family Theaceae; genus Camellia; species Camellia sinensis. The sequence continues at coordinate 50,369 of NW_021030078.1, forward strand.
CAGAATATCATAAGGAAAATGACCATTGACATTTATGGACACAAGGAAACACAAGATACAATTATAATCTTGTCACGACCCAAACCCGCCCCTATGGGTTTAGCACCGTAACCGGCCAGTAATCCATGGATTACCAAAGGCCTCTGAACAGATTAACAAATAATAAGGGCCTGAGGAAGCAATAATACAAAATAGACAAGGTCCAATGAGCTGTGACAACATACATGGGACAGAATATTTCAAAACTTACTTATATATATATATAAACATGCTAGTCCAGATACACAATATTTACAAATATTTACAGAAATGAACTTCCCAAGATCTGACTTTGCAATGCTAACACAAAGACTAGCATGAAAATAAAAACGGCCCTGGCGTTAGACTTCGGATGGAACCTCCTCGGGAGGCACAACGGTTGGCTGACCAAAAACAGCACAAAAGGGCGTCAACTCTGGCCCTCGTCGTGTGCCGACTCACCTACATACATAATATAAACTGTGAGTGAAAGCCCAGTGAATAATAACAAGGTAAAGGGGTTATATGAATGATGTCCATCACAAGTTAGAATCCAGTATTTAATTCAGAGCATAATCAGACTTCAAAATAGAAACAGATTCATATACATTTGCATATTCAAATTTTGCATAAGGCCATACGTGGTACACTCATTAGCTATCAAAACAGATTGGTCCAGAGACCCACATACATAGTTGGTACCAACGACCACAGAGGTCCATAACTTGCGCGCAAGTAGCCATGGTATTGTTATCCCCAAGCAAGGGCCACGTGCAGATTTGCCACGGTATTGTTACCCCTAGGCGAGGGCCACATGCAGATTGGCCACGGTATTGTTACCCCCGGGCGAGGGCCACGTGAACTAAGGGTGCCACAAATACATTTCAGAAAATTGGACATTCATTCATAATTCGTAAGATAGCATTTCAGAAAAACAGATCATATCATACCAGTCGAAAAATACTTAAGTTAAAACATAACTTTACAGAGTTATTACTCACAGTGGGCTCAGAGACAGACAGACAGAGCAGATCGATCAGACAGGACGTGGCATGTGACCTACACGACACATAACAGATACACACTTGAAACACATGTTCTAATTGTACAAAACTTATTTCGTTGGCTCTTAGTGTGTTTCTAATCTCTCATCCTTATTATAGAGTCTTAAATATGGCCTAGGAATGCCTAGGATGGAATGAGGATGCAAAGATGCATTTTAAAACACTTTTCAAAACTTTACTGAAATAGGGATCCCGCTCGAGCGTGGCCTTCTACGCTCGAGCGGACATGCAGACAAAAGGAATCTGCTCGAGCGTGGATTACTCCGCTCGAGCGGACTTCAAGCTATAGTAAAAGTGTTGGATGCAAGAAATTCATGCTCGATGGGCACTCGATACCCGCTCGAGCGTGAGACACAAGTCCTCGCTCGAGCGTGTATTACCCCACTCAAGCAGACTATAAACACAGGCAAAGTACTGGATACACGAAATTCCCGCTTGAGCGTCATTTTACCCGCTCGAGCATACTTCATTAACCCAGTATTTATGCTCGAGCATGGAATTCCCCGCTCGAGCGTGAGTCCAAAATCTGGAATTTCCAGATTCGAACCTCAAGCTCAAAACTCAACTACAATGCATCAAATTCGATCCTTTTGGGCTATTTTTCTGGAAAACACTTGTAAACTCATAATATGACATTTTTCAAAGATCAATTTGAGAAATCAAAACCCAAAGGTAGTTCAATTAAGCACAATTTTCAAATAAACTTCAAGAACATGAAGAATATGTAACATGCATGAATTTAATCAACCTCAAGGCTTCCAATTTATGCTCCTAAAAGCCAATTCTTTCAAAAACAAGATAAAATCATGGACTTCAACCAAAATGTAGACATGCATGCAAGAATTTCCATGAAAACAACTTTAAACTCCAAGATATGCACATGCATGCATGATTTAGCTCTAAATTCAACATTTTAAGCCACAACAAGACTTCTATCACTAATTTCACCATGGACCATGCTAGAACAACTCAAATACATAAGTAAGAGGATGAGTCTCCTACCTTAAGTCTTGAATTATAGGTGAGGAAGCTCAATTTTGCAAATCTTCTACCAATTTCTCAAGTCTCTAAGCCAAAACTCTTAATGAAGCTAAGTTTTCACTTCTCTCACTCTCCTACGTTTCTTGGTCACATAATAGCTAAGGAAATGTTAAGAAGAGCTCCTAATCAAGATTGGACAAAGTGGCCCACTAAGGGGCAAAAGTGTAATTACGAGCATTCACTAAATCTATGTTTCATCAATTATTATTTAATCTAATTTGATCGCTCCGAACTGAATTTTAATTAAACCTACCATAAAATTCTATAAATCCTAACTAGAACATAAATCAAGTCGATTTCTAATTCGGACGCCGATAAGGCTTTCAATTCGCAATTTATAGTCAAAGACATGAACAGATCATTTTATCACAAACAGATAG
>NW_021030078.1:52921-80282 GCF_004153795.1 Camellia sinensis
ATGCAAGAAGTAACTCAAAATCACAATGGAGAAGATGAATTCTCTACCTTATGTCTTGAATTATAGGTGAGTTGCAACAATTTTGCAAATCTTCTACCAATTCCTCAAGTCTCTAAGCCAAAACTCTTAATGAAGCTAAGTTTTCACTTCTCTCACTCTCCTACGTTTCTTGGTCACAAAATGGCTAAGGAAATGTTATGAAGAGCTCCTAATCAAGATTGGACAAAGTGGCCCACTAAGGGGCAAAAGTGTAATTACGAGCATTCACCAAATCTATGTTTCATCAAGCATTATTTAATCTAATTTAATCGCTCCGAACTGAATTTTAATTAAACCTACCATAAAATTCTATAAATCCTAACTAGCACATAAATCAAGTCGATTTTTAATTCGGACGCCGATAAGGCTTTCAATTCGCAATTTATAGTCAAAGACATGAACAGATCATTTTATCACAAACAGATAGAAACATATAAATAATGCAATACACATGCAAATAAATCCCAAATCTTTCCTAAATTACTATTAAGCATAATTACTCATGAATTAACATTAATCAGAGGTCGGGGTCATTACAAATCTAATGTTTTATAAATATAAAGAGTAACTTGATACTTGAAAACAAAATGGAAGCACACCTTCCGCGGGTGCCCGAAGGGGGGGAAAGGGGGGAGGGAATAAGTTTCTTTAAAGTAGTAACCTAACAATTGTAAACCAACTAAAAGCATGCCTTCCACAAATAGTAAAAGTCTCTGATTAAGTTTTTTTGGAACAACAACACAACAATCTAGGGTTTAAGAAACCACTTGTCTTACTTCTCAAAATAGTCACAGCTAAACATACATAAATAATAGAACAAAAGCTGCTACCCATTATAAACCCACGTTTTTTTCTTAAATGATAGCGATGCTAAGGATCTCAATTAATAAATATGTATGTCAATCCACATTAATGAAGTCAAATATATACTCAATGCAAGTTTTTCTTCATATATAATTCATACATTTCAAGCATATAAACCTATAATTGAATAAATATACATATATATATATATATATAGAGAGAGAGAGAGAGAGGAGCTGACCCAACGTTGTCGCAGTAGAGACGATTGATGAGGACATTGCCATGGAGATTCAAGAAGTATATGGCGGAAGTAGCCACCGGCATGGTCTTCGATCCAATGGATCCAATTTTCAAAATGCTGAGGCCGATTGAAAATAGATCAACTCAGATCTAGGGTTTTGCCTTGCAGATTCGATTGCCAATAGAGACTTGTCTTCATTCGATTTTGTGGTCTCGCGATTCAAAGCTTCGCAATGAATACGAAGAAAATACTACTTACTCTGTTTCTTTGTGAAATGGGGGAGAGAGAAAGAGAACTTTCAAGGCGGAAATTTTTTTATCTGCTTTATGGTTTTGAATCAGATTCAAAACAATGGAACTCATTCAAAATCCCTTATTACAAATTTGGGAAATATCCAAAAAAATCAAAATTAAATAATTTTCGTATAAAATAAGGTAGGGAGAGGAAAAAGCAATCTATGAATCTACACAAATATGAGGGGGGAAAAAAACAAAAACCAAAGATGAAGATGAAGATGAAGATGAAGATAAAAATGAAGATGAAGATGACCAACATACCAGTTACTGAAATACACTCTCAATCGTTGCTTTCAAGGACTCCTTACAGGAAGAACACCATGGTGAAGAAATGGATAACTTTGATTTCAAATACACAATCGAAGAGAAGATGAGCCCTAAAGAGATTGATTTGGTCTTAGAGAGATTGAAACCCTTCTCCCTCTGCGTTCCCTTTCTAAATTAGAACCAATTAGAAGCTAAAGAAATTGATTCAATTGAACGGATGGAATCAGAAATTAAAGCCAAGTCTATGTCGAAGTAGTCGAAGCAGATTACAAATTGATTCAATGGAAAGCGTGATTGCTTTGTTGAGGAAGGAAGTGTTGGAAAAATTGGTTTATATAGGCATATTTTGGGCCGACTTTGAGTCCAAAATTGAGTGGGCCCCAAACGTCTTTTGGGGTGGGTCCGAAGAGGTGAAGTGTTCCTTGCCGCGTGGCAAGTCACACGGTGAAGACGGTTCGTCAAAACCATTTATAAGTGAATGGGAACATGACGTCGTTTTCGGATTCGTGGAATAGGAAATTTAAGGAAGTAAATGTGTGTTTCTTTGGAAAGGGTTGTCCCACATTGAAACCTTGAGAGAGTTTATTTGTGTATATAAGCTCTAGCCTACAATACTTGGGTTGGACCCCAAGGGGCACCCCAAGTTTGTAGAAGGGAGAGGTTATGGACAAAGTGAACCTTAGCCCAAACCACCACACACGTGCGCGCGCGCCGCCGCCGTCGTCCGTTTGGCCGAGCCGGGTGTGGGTTGTGGGTCGGTTCTTGTATTAATTTTTTTTAGACAAAATTCTTTTGAATTTTTTCAAAAATTATTGCAGGAATTTAATTTGAATTTGAATTCAAATTTATTGTCCAAATAATTGTGCCTCTAATCTCTGGTCTGAATTCCATGTTTTCCCATCTGTTAAACAGTTAGTAAACTGCCAGACAGTTTCGAAACTGTCCAGTAGATCTGTCCAGGTTTGAACTATATCTGTTCGAAGCAGTTGTGCATCTGTTAGGCAGTTTCAGCAACAGATTCAAAAACTGCAGTTACAAATTCAAATCAAATCTGTCCGAAATAGTGCAACAGTTCTGTTTGAAATTTGCACCTATTTGGACAGGAATTCTTTGCCTATAAATACCTACTGTTCCAGCAGTCTTCAGGGATGAAAAATCAGTCTGAAAAGTTCCTTTTTTGCTGTCCTAAATTTTGCACTTTTGAATTGTTCTTCATATAATTTTAGGAATAAATTTCAGAGAGTTAGAACATAGATTTGGTTCGCCGGACAAATTTGTTTGAAGTGCTTCTACAAATTTGTGAAGATCATTGTATCCTGGGAGATAGACGCCACTCAATTGTAAGCACCGTAGCGGGGCGAATCTGTCTTAAGGACAAAGTGTCACACACTCGACTTGGTCTTTTGATTTTAATTTGGTTCAACAAAATAAATTCAGTAAGTTTTATTTTATTTTGTTTGAATTATTTCAATTTATTTTATTTACACAGAAGATTGTTCCAACAATCTTAAGACAGATTCGAATTATTCTGTTTACAGAATTTTTCGTTTGTTTCCTTTTCTCTTTCTTCTTTTAAGAAAATTATTTTCTGTGGATTTACAAAATAATATTCTGGTTGGAAAAACAGATAGTGATTATATGCTATTTGACAGATAATAGTAATATACTATCTATTTTCTCTGACAACTAGTAGTACGACACTGATGTCATTAACAATTCAGAATATATTTTTGTGAAATTTTGTCAGAAAATTAATTTTGGTTTTTAGAAATTATTTTCTGAGTTTTCATTAATTAAAATTCTGTTTCAGTATTTTAATTATTGAAGTGTTACAGAAATTTAATTTTCTGTGTGGAATTAATTTGGTTAAATAAAATTTTATTTTATTTCTAAATTAATTAGAAAATAAAAGTTACATTCTTGTTTCTTTTATTTTTATAGAATTTAATTCTGTGAATTTGGATTAGTTTTCTGTGTGGAATTAATTTGGTTAAATAAAATTTTATTTTATTTCCAAATTAATTGAACATAAAAGTTACATTTTATTTTGTTTCTTTTTTTTTAACAGAATTTATTTCTGTAGTTTTGGGATTAATTTGGTAAAATAAAATTTTATTTTATTTTCAAATTAATTAGAAATAAAAGATACAATTCTTGTTTCTTTTATTTTTACAGAATTTTAAATTCTGTGTTTATGGTTTAATTTTTTGTGTAGTATTAAATTCTAATTATAATTGTGGTTTATAATTTAGAATTTTTGGCTACTGAAACTGGTATGGTGATTGCCATTGCGCCTATCTCTTCTTATGTTGGGATTGTACCAGTGAATCATGGTAAACAACCAGAGAAGTTCTTAAGAACTGATTTTTGCAAAGGCAAAGGAAGAACAAGTAAGAAGGTTACTAAAGTCGATATAACGAAATGGATATAATTTCCAATGGTGTAGATGTCATAAATCTTTCTGCAGTTGTTTTCGAGGCAAATCTTGTCAGAAATCCTAAAGAATGGTAGGTGGACACTGGTGCTACTCGCCATATCTGTGCCGACAAAAAGATGTTCACATCTTATTCTACAGTGGACAATGGTGAACAACTTTTTATGGGCAACTCCTTAACTTCCAAAGTTGAAGGACAAGGAAAGATTGTACTCAAGATGACATCTGGAAAGGAACTCACTCTCAACAATGTGCTGCATGTACCGGACATTCGCAAGAATCTTATTTCCGGATCTTTGTTGAGTAAGAATGGGTTTAGGCTAGTATTTGAGAGTGATAAATTTGTACTTACTAAGAATGGGATGTATGTAGGAAAAGGTTACATGTCTGATGGCCTTTTCAAGTTAAATGTAATGATCGTTGCACCCTCAGTCATTAATAAAAATACATCTTCTTCTTACTTGCTTGAGTCTTCAAATTTATGGCATGGTAGGCTAGGACATGTTAATTATGAATCTTTGCATAGATTAATTAATATGGAATGTTTACCTAAATTTGACATTGATTCAAATCATAAATATGAAATTTGTGTTGTGGAAAAAGTATCTAAAACTCCTTTTCATTCAATTGAAAGAAGTACGGAACCACTTGAATTAATTCATAGTGACATTTGTGATTTTAAATCAATTCAAACTAGAGATGGGAAAAAGTATTTTATCACTTTTATAGATGACTATACTAGATATAGTTATGTTTATTTAATTCGAATCAAGGATGAAGCTTTGGAAACTTTCATTCAATATAAGAATGAAGTTGAAAATCAACTTGGTAAGAAAATCAAGAAACTTAGAAGTGATAGAGGTGGTGAATATGAATCACCTTTTGGTGAGTTTTGTAAAGAACATAGAATAATTCATCAAACCACCGCTCCTTACTCACCTCAGCAAAATGGAATTGCTGAAAGGAAAAATAAGACTTTAAAAGAAATGATGAATGCCATGTTAATAAGTTCTGGTTTACATCAGAACTTGTGGGGGGAAACAATACTTTTTGCTAATTATATTTTAAATAAAGTACCCCGAAAGAAAGTGAATCAAACACCTTATGAATTATGGCATGGAAGAGTACCATCCTACAAATACTTAAAAGTATGGGGGTGTTTGGCTAAAGTGGCTATTCCTGGTCCTAAAAAGACTAAGATAGGTTCTAAGACCATTGATTGCATTTTCATTGGTTATGCCAAGAATAGTAGTGCATATCGGTTTTTGATTCATAAATCAGAGCATTCCGAAATGCATGTAAATACTATTATTGAATCTTGAAATGCATCTTTCTTTGAACATGTATTTCCAAATAAGACTGGACAAGAGATTAGTAACAATAAAAGATCTCATGATCAAGAACATGATCAAGAACAAGAGTTAGATCAAAATGAGGAAGAGGAACCTAGGCGTAGTAAATGTGCTAGAACCTCAAAATCTTTTGGTCTAGATTTTCTAACATATTTCTTAGAAAATGAGCCTTTAACTTATAAAGAGGCTATGTCCAGTCCTGAGGCTCCTTTATGGAAAGAAGCTGTCAACAGTGAAGTTGAATCCATCTTGCAAAATCACACTTGGGAATTAGTGGACTTGCCACCGGGTTGTAAACCTCTTAGGTACAAGTGGATTTTTAAAAGGAAAATGAAAACGGATGGATCAATTGACAAGTACAAGGCAAGACTTGTGGTCAAAGGATTTAGACAAAAAGAAGGTCTTGATTACTTTGACACATACTCACCGGTTACTAGAATAACATCCATTAGAATGCTAATTGCCATTGCACCTCTATACAATCTAGAAATTCATCAAATGGATGTGAAAACCACTTTCTTAAATGGTGAGTTAAATGAAGAAATTTACATGGAACAACCAGAAGGTTTTTCTGTTCCCAGAAAGGAAAAGAAAGTGTGTAAATTGGTTAAATCATTATATGGTTTAAAACAAGCGCCAAAGTAGTGCGCATGAGAAATTTGACAAGGCAATGATGTCAAATGGATTTAAAATTAATGAGTGTGACAAATGTGTTTATATTAAAAACACAGACAAAGGTTATGTCATTGTATGTCTTTATATGGATGATATGCTTATCATAGGTAGTCATAATGATATGATTACAACTACCAAGAAAATATTAAATAAACATTTTGACATGAAGGACATGGGCATTGCTGATGTAATTCTTGGTATGAAAATTACCAAAACATCAGAAGGTTATGCTTTGTCACAATCTCATTACATTGAGAAAATACTTGACAAATTCAGCAAAGATGATGACCATCTTGCTAGAACACCTGTAAATGTTAATTTGTATCTTTCTACGAATGTACAGGAAAGTATTTCTCAATTAGAGTATGCCCAAATTGTTGGAAACTTAATGTACTTGATGAACTGCACTCGTCCGGATATAGCTTATGCAGTAAGTAAATTAAGTAAATATACGAGTAATCCGGGAGTAGAACACTGGAAAACAATTATAAGGGTTTTAAGGTATCTCCGATTTACTCGTAACATTGGGCTTAATTATACTAGATATCCAGCAATACTTGAAGGATACTGTGATGCAAATTGGATATCGGATACTAGAGACTCAAAGTCCACCAGTGGGTATGGCTTTACTCTTGGTGGGGCTGTTGTATCTTGGAAATCTTTCAAACAGACTTGTATTGCTAGGTCTACTATGGAATTAGAATTCATAGCTTTAGACAAAGCTGGAGAAGAAGCAGAATGGCTTCGCTACTTCCTTGAAGATATTCCAAAATGGCCAAAACCGGTGCCTGCTATATGCATACATTGTGATAGTCAATCAGCTATAGGTAGAGCACAGAGTCATATGTATAACGGTAAGTCTCGACATATTCGTCGTCGACATAATACTGTAAGACAACTACTCTCTAATGAAATTATTTCCATAGAATATGTTAAGTCTAAAGACAACATAGCAGATCCACTAGCCAAAGGGTTAGCAAGAGAGTTAGTTGAGAATTCATCGAGAGGAATGGAACTAAAGCCTATTAAATAAAAGTTACCACAACGGCAACCCAACCTAGTTAACTGGAGATCCCAAGATCTAGGTTCAAAGGGACAACTGAGTTATGAATGACTCAGAAGGATCACTGGGGAGTCCAACTCCTACCCATTTTTATGATGGAATAGTGATGTCTGCAGCGTTTTAGGTTAAGTAAAACTTTTAATGATTCTTATATCTAGGTTAACCTAGTGGAGTATAGTAGGATACTCTTCATAAGAATCACCTATGTGAGTCTGAACTAGGCCGGTTCTATAAGATTTGTGAAAGGCTACAATTCTCTAGAGCACTCATGAAATACCAGGTTGTTCAGGGCCAAAATGAACACAATAGTGAGAACTAAACTGTGTCTGGGGATATACTGTGTGAGTTCTATTGTCTTGGTTTACACAAACGGCTGAACAGTTCAAGACATCATGTTCACTGGTTAGCTAATAAATCCGATAATGTCTCACAAGGGAAGGTTCAAAGCCAAAAGCTACCTATCCTTTGCAGAATATTTCCAATTTCTGTATTCTCTGTATTTAGATCATGTTGTTGCATTTTCTCTCTGTCAAATTCCATTCATGTGGGGGATTGTTGGAAAAATTGGTATATATAGGCATATTTTGGGCCGACTTTGAGCCCAAAATTGAATGGGCCCCAAAACGTCTTTTGGGGTAGGTCCGAAGAGGTGAAGTGTTCCTTGCCGCGTGGCAAGTCACACAGTGAAGACGATTCGTCAAAACCATTTATGAGTGAATGGGAACATGACGTCGTTTTCGGGTTCGTGGAATAGGAAATTTAAGGAAGTAAATGTGGTTTATTTGGAAAGGGTTGTCCTACATTGAAACTTTAAGAGAGTTTATTTGTGTATATAAGCTCTAGCCTACAATACTTGGGTTGGACCCAAGGGACACCCCAAGTTTGTAGAAGGGAGAAGTTATGGACAAAGTGAATCTTAGCCCAAACCATCACACACGCGCGCGCCGCCGTCCTCCGTCCGGCCGAGCCGTGCCGGGCGCGGGTGTGGGTTGTGGATCGGTTCTTGTATTAATTTTTTTTGGACAAAATTCTTTTGAATTTTTTCAAAAATTATTGCAGGAATTTAATTTGAATTTGAATTCAAATTTATTGTCCAAATAATTGTGCCTCTAATCTCTGGTCTGAATGCCATGTTTTCCCATCTGTTAAACAGTTAGTAAACTGCCAGACAGTTTTGAAACTGTCCAGCAGATCTGTCCAGGTTTGAACTATATCTGTTCGAAGCAGTTGTGCATCTGTTAGGCAGTTTCAGCAATAGATTCAAAAACTGCAGTTACAGATTCAAATCAAATCTGTCCGAAACAGTGCAACAGTTCTGTTTGAAATTTACACCTATTCGAACAGGAATTCTTTGCCTATAAATACCTACTGTTCCAGCAGTCTTCAGGGATGAAAAATCAGTCTGAAAAGTTCTTTTTTTGCTGTCCTAAATTCTGCACTTTTGCATTGTTCTTTATATAATTTTAGAAATAAATTTCAGAGAGTTAGAACACAGGTTTGGTTCGCCGGACAAATTTGTTTGAAGTGCTTCTACAAATTTGTGAAGATCATTGTATCTTAGAAGATAGACGCCACTCAACCGTAAGTACCGTAGCGGGCGAATTTGTCTTAAGGATAGAGTGTTACACACTCGACTTGGTCTTTTGATTTTAATTTGGTTCAACAAAATAAATTCTGTAAGTTTTATTTTATTTTGTTTGAATTATTTCAATTTATTTTATTTACACAGAAGATTGTTCCAACAGGAAGCAGACTGCGTCAATGGACTGCTATGCATCTCGATCTCCACCGATTCAATTGATTGAAAACCAAGTGTTTGAAGAACCCTTTCCCATTTACCTTCTTCTCCCTCTCTTCTTAGAAACCCATCGTGTTTTTTTTTTTTTTTTTTTTTTTAAACTGTATCAGTTTGTTTGATAATAAAAAAATAAATTAAATATTTTTTTTGGGATAAGTGGCACCACAATATTAGGTTTTGGAGCCTGAAATATTTTGGGCATACCATTAACGACACATATGGTAAGCCGTAAAAAGTGACTTATTTTTAACGACTGGCATACGTGTGTCGCATATAACTGATGTATTAATGGCATACCATATATATGTCGTAGAAAGTTTTATTAATTATGACTAAAATTGCAAGCTGTAAAAAAATTATCATTTTTACCATTAACGACCTGCGCAATAGACACACCGTGTTTAGTATATTATTTATGACATGCAAAAAAAGTAAGTCGTAAAAATGAGAAATTACGGCTTGCATTCATTGTATGTCGTTGATGTGGTGCCGTAAAAAGTCAATTTTGTTGTAGTTGTTGAGTGGTAATTCAAGTATACTTACCATGAAGTAGTAAGTCAAATATAACGAAGTAGTAAGTAGAGTGTAATGAAATAGTAAGTAGAGTCTAATAAGTAGTAAGTCAAGTGTAACAAAGTAGTAAGTGAAGTTTTATTAAATAGTAAGTCAAGTCTAATAAAATAGTAAGTAAAATTTCATTAAGTAGTAAGTGGAATCTCATTGAGTAGGCCACGTCATGCATATGAGCTTGATTTGCCAGGTCCATGTCTAGGACCGAGCAGGTCGAAAGATGAGCTAAGCCCATGTGTCTAATTTAGCTTCTGTGACCTAGCAAATTGGCCTAGCATATGTAGCCTAGCACAATACGTTAGTAGTAAGTCATGTCTAATGAAGTAGTGGTGCCTTATTGAGTAATCAACAATGATACATCCCACTAATTTGGGAGCACTAATGGACCACTAATGAGGTGGAAATTCAAAAAGAAAAAGAAAAAAAAAGAACTTAAGGCCAAAACATCACATCAGTCAGTGGGACCCACTCTCTAGAGCTCCTTTAGTGCTCCTAATTTAGAGCTCCCAATCATTTTTCTTGAGTAATATATCATGTTTAATTGAGTATTAAGTGGAGTTGATTGTGTAAGTCAAGTTTAATGAAATAGTAAGTGAAATCTCATTGAGTAGTAATGTTTAATTGAGTAGCAAGTCGAGTCCATGAAGTGGAATTTTATTGAGTAGTAAGTCATAGTTAATCAAGTAATAATTAAAACTTCATTGAGTAAATGAAATTTTATTGAATAAATAAGTAGTAGTAAGTCAAATCTAATGACGCATTAAGTTGATTCTCATTTAATAGTAGGTGTGAGGTTTAATTGAGTAGTAAGTCAAGTCTAATGAAATAGTAAATGAAATCTAAGGAAATAGTAGATGAAATCTCGTTGAATAGTAAGTCAAGTCTACTTATCATAAAATTATAGGTGAAGTCTCATTGACTAGTAAGTCAAATCTAATAAAATAATAAGTGAAAGTTTATTATGTAGTAAGTCAAGTCTAATAAAGTAGTAAGTCATGTTTGATTAAGTAGTAAGTCAAATATATTGAAATAATAAGTAAACATTTTAATTTACTTAAAACCATTTTTGTTTTTGATCGACAAAATTTTTTATTATTGATGCAACAAATTGTGAAACAGTACAAGAAAGGTACATCAAAAAAATAAAAGATGCAGAAAGAGAAGCATCAAGCTTATAAATGAATCCCAATTAGATTAACATCCATCATAACGCCCAATTATGTATTGCCCAAAGCATGAAAAACAGGGGATAGATGGCAAGATGCCAATCTAATCGCAAGAACTAAACAAAAATAGAGGTTGCATGAAAAACAAACTGAAAAATTACGGTTTTTTTGCTTTGATCATTCGAATGTCTTAGATGTGGATAATGGAATCTTGAATTGAGAATCTAGCAGATCTTGATGAGTTGTTCTTTATCCACCGAGCCAGATGAATTTTTATTTCATCTACTAAAGAAAATGTTTTATTTCATTTTATCAAAATAAAGAACCGGATAGTGCTTTATTAGTTCGGTTCGATTTGCTTCTAAGATTTTTATGATTTTATTTCAAATTTTATGAATATGTAGATAGTCGATTGGTCATTAATTTACACTTAAACAAACCAAATCAAACCATGCTGGCTCCCTAACAGAGGATCTTATTCTTTAATGTGATTCTACTAATCATTTGTTGTGAGTCTATTAACTACTAAATATAATAAATATCATGAGTTTGATATAATTATATCGATATGTCTTTTAATAAAGTTAAAATAATTGTAATTAATAAATATAGTCTGTAAATAAAAGAATAAAATATATATTTCAATATTAAAGAAATAACATCAATTTATTTATTTATTTATTTATTTATTTATTTTTATTTTTATTTTTATTTTTATTTTTATTTTTATTTTTATTTTTATTTTTATTTTTATGTAGATAGCCCAAGAAATTGCGAGAAAGTGACAGAAAATAGTAGAAAAATAGGGATTTGATAAACGAACTCAGAACTCAGAAATCAGAACTCAGAAATTAACAGTAGATAGCCCAAGAAATTGCGAGAAAGTGACAGAAAATAGTAGAAAAATAGGGATTTGATAAACGAACTCAGAACTCAGAAATCAGAACTCAGAAATTAACAGTAGATAGCCCAAGAAATTGCGAGAAAGTGACAGAAAATAGTAGAAAAATAGGGATTTGATAAACGAACTCAGAACTCAGAAATCAGAACTCAGAAATTAACAGTAGATAGCCCAAGAAATTGCGAGAAAGTGACAGAAAATAGTAGAAAAATAGGGATTTGATAAACGAACTCAGAACTCAGAAATCAGAACTCAGAAATTAACAGTAGATAGCCCAAGAAATTGCGAGAAAGTGACAGAAAATAGTAGAAAAATAGGGATTTGATAAACGAACTCAGAACTCAGAAATCAGAACTCAGAAATTAACAGTAGATAGCCCAAGAAATTGCGAGAAAGTGACAGAAAATAGTAGAAAAATAGGGATTTGATAAACGAACTCAGAACTCAGAAATCAGAACTCAAAAATTAACAATAGATAGCCCAAGAAATTGCGAGAAAGTGACAGAAAATAGTAGAAAAATAGGGATTTGATAAACGAACTCAGAACTCATAAATCAGAACTCAGAAATTAACATTAGATAGCCCAAGAAATTGCGAGAAAGTGACAGAAAATAGTAGAAAAATAGGGATTTGATAAACGAACTCAGAAATCAGAACTCAGAAATTAACAGTAGATAGCCCAAGAAATTGCGAGAAAGTGACAGAAAATAGTAGAAAAATAGGAGGTTGTTAAAGTGGCGGAGACGGTTCATGGAAACCTTGATCCTTACATTTTCACAAATAAAAACCATGCCTGTGATCAAATGTCCTCAGACAATATAACAGGAAAACAAACTGATTGTCTACTTAAAAAACTACATATCTATCCAAACAGCATTGTTTGTTACCTAAAAAGAATTACCATACCTATGTAATGTATAAAATTGAAATAAAAATTGCATAAATAAATTCTGGCCGAAATCAACCAGAAATTAAGAACAGTCCACTTTTGATTTTAGTTCATTATATTTGATTTTTTTTCCTCCTAAGAAAACATTTAAGGAAATACATTTACAGAAACTTTTGGAATCGCTTCGGACCACAAAATTTATAATTTTGGAACGAAAGTGTACCATGTTTCGGAACATGCATACTAATAAGTAATTCGCTAGAATATTAGTATTTTCTAGTAACATGGATGTGAACACATTTGCCATAAAAATTCAGAAAATTAAAGGTCCCTTGCCACAGTGCACAACTAACTCACTAATAACTTCTTAAAACTTCAATGTTTTTAGTAATTTTCCTCTCTCTGCACTCTTCTGAACCATCATTTTCTAACTAAAACAAAACTGGTTCCAAACAACTGCAAAATCAATACAGATAAATTGCGCTCCCTGCAATGAGGTTACAGTAGAAGAAGCTAGCAATTACCCTTAGCTTTTCCTCACTAATTGATATACATACAGTTATAATAGTAGAATCCTTGCCGGAATAATGAAAAAGTAAAAAAATTGTCATCAAATTAAACCTTGAATAAATAATTCATTTCAAATTAAGTAGGAAAATTTTAAGGAAAACCAAAGGTAAAGGTTTGAAAAAATAAACTAAAAGGACCAAAATATTAACAGAAGAAAAGTACCATCTGCAAGTTTTAGCATCAATGCATCATATTAAAAAAAAAATTAAAATATATATAACATGAACAGTGTAAAAGAAAAAAAATAAACATCAATGCCCAAAACATCAAAGTACCATTTGCAGGTGGGGTTTCCAAAAGACGAATCAAAAGTAGAATCTTTCGACATCACCGATGAAAAAATGCACAAATTACAAACAAACCTTGTAGCAAAATCAACAAAAACAAAATTGAAAAGGGCAAAAAAATAAAAAATAAAAAATTGCATATCTCCATTTTTAGCACCAGGCAGAAAATTGTAAAATAATATCATGTGAAGAAAAAAAAAAATGAATCGAACCTGAGTGAGTGAGAAAACAGAGGAGAAGGATCGATGAATCCAGCACCGATTAAGAGAGTAAGAAGCGTTTCTGGGCTCTGAAGAGAGTAAGAAGCGTTTCTGGGCTCTTGATATTGGCTCTGAAGTAGCTCCGATTAAGAACCGCGATACCTTTCTAAACCCTGATTGGGGAGACGGGGAGAGGCACTCTACGAAAGGAGGGAGAGGGAGAGAGGCAGCGAGTGGGAGGGTGGGGGGAGAGGCAGAGATCGGGTGAGAGAGAAGGAGAGAGGTAGCGTCTCTGATAAAGAAGAGAAACAAAGAGGGAGATAGAGATAAGGAGGGAATGGGAGGAGAAGTGCAATAGAGAAGAGATAAAGATGGAACGGGGGAGGAGACGTGGGTAGGTGGGAGAGAGCTCCGAGTGTTTGGGCGGGAATTGAAGCAAAATCTCAACCATTGATGTGTATCACAATTGATCTGAGCCCTTGAAATGAAGTGTATCTCTGATACATTTTATATATTTTCAAAATCCGTCCTGTTTTATTATATAGATTATTATTAATTTTGATGCAGAAATCTATGTGATGGTCCCACACCACTGGACTTGACCAGCAATCAGCAATAACGGTCTCTTTAAGGTGTATAATTTCAGTGGAATACGCTTGATTGGAGAATATCACTACTAAAATTTTAGTTTTTTGCGACAGTAAAATGCCGTCGCTAATATTCTTAATGTCGTCGTAAATTTTTTTTTAAGACGGCAAATGACTTTTTACGACGGCAAGAGGAGAGTCGCAACTGGGAGCGTTGCAAAAGAATTTTTGCGACGGCAAATATTTTGCCACGGCATTTTCGCCTTTTGCGACTGCACTTTGCAGTGCAAACAGAACCGTACCCCTCATTAGTGGCGGGGTTCTACCCGCCATCAGGCTACCCTCCTCCGCCTGCAGGGTACTCTCCACCTGCACTGAGAGCATGAGGGTACGGGTATCCTACATCTAGTGGTTGTGTAGGATACCCAACTCCTGCATCGAGTGGATACAAATATCCACTACCAGCGGGATACCCGCCTATGGCACAAGGGTATGGATATCCGCCAATGCAACAACCTCAACAGGCACCGACGAACAATAGGTTCAGGTTGGGTGCGGGGTTGGTGGGTGGACTCATCGGTGGGATGTTGATAGGGGATATGGCGTCTGATGCGGCTGGTTACCATGGTTGGTATGGTGATGGCGGTGATTTTTAGTTTTTAATGTATTGTGTTCTTTTGATTTATTATTTACTGCTAATTTTATGGGGTGCTTGTAATTTTCTTTTTCGGTTTGTTTGAGTTAAAGAATATTGAAACATGATCATCTACTGTGGTCTGCATGCTACGTATATATAATAAAATAATAATAATCATTATAATAATATTATATTTTCTTTCACCAAGTCTTTGTTTAATGTTTTTTTTCAAGCCTGTTCATCTTATAAATCCAACATTTGGCCCTTTGCGCTCTCTGTAGTTCTCTCAATTCTCTTCGAAAGATGGAACACTTCAAGCCTTTAGTCATCACCAACATTTCAGCAAAAAACCTAAGAGACATCAGGTTCTTCGGCAAGATGAAGGTCTACGCCGTCATCTCCATCACCGGCGGCCCTTCAACGGGCCATAAGTCGGAGTTCAGGACCTCAGTGGATTACGAAAGAGAGACAAATCCCAAATGGAAGAACACTCGCATGGATTTCAGACTCCATAACCCATCTCTCCAAAACAACCTCCTCTATCTCAACATCAACTTTTATTGCACTCGAATCTTAGGTGACAAACACGTCGGCGGAGTCTGTGTCTCCGTCAAACGCCTCTTCGACATGACATCACGTAACGGGACCGCTTCTCAGGCGGTCCGGTATCCAGTTGTGACTTCCTCCGGGGAAAAGCAAGGCTTTGTTGACTTCTCTTTCGCATTTGGAGAGCCAATTCCACAGCGACAATATGGGAGTACAAGTAGAGGTACTAATTATCGTATCGCTACTACTCAGGCCAATGATATTGATGATCAAGATAATCAAGACAACTATGGGAGTGATTTGAGCAGCAACGATGCCAATGATATTGATGATCAAGATAATCAAGACAACTATGGGAGTGATTTGAGCAGCAACGATGCCAATGATATTGATGATCAAGATAATCAAGACAACTATGGGAGTGATTTGAGCAGCAACGATGCCAATGATATTGATGATCAAGATAATCAAGACAATTACGGAGGTGATCAGAGCAATAGTAACAACTACAGGACTTATAAGGGGAGCAACTACAAGGTTCATCAGAACCATGATTATGACTATCGAGATTATCAGGAGAACAACTACGAGAGTGATCAGGGTAACGATTACGATTATGGAGATGATCAGGACAACAATGACGGAGATTATCAGGACAACAGCTACCGAGATGATCAGGGCAACGTTTACGATTACATGGATAATCAAGACAACAATTACGGGAGTTATCAGGAGAACAACTATAGGGGTGATCAGGGCAACAATTACGACTACGGAGGGAATCAACAAAATAATTATGAGAATTATCAGGAGAACAACTACGGGGTTAATCAGGACAACAATTACAATAATCAAGAAAATAATTACGAAGATTATCAAGAGAACTACGGGGGTGATCAGGGCAACAATTACGACTACGGAGGGAATCAACAAAATAATTATGAGAATTATCAGGAGAACAACTACGGGGTTAATCAGGACAACAATTACAATAATCAAGAAAATAATTACGAAGATTATCAAGAGAACTACGGGGGTGATCAGGGCAACAATTACGACTACGGAGGGAATCAACAAAATAATTATGAGAATTATCAGGAGAACAACTACGGGGTTAATCAGGACAACAATTACAATAATCAAGAAAATAATTACGAAGATTATCAAGAGAACTACGGGGGTGATCAGGGCAACAATTACGACTACGGAGGGAATCAACAAAATAATTATGAGAATTATCAGGAGAACAACTACGGGGTTAATCAGGACAACAATTACAATAATCAAGAAAATAATTACGAAGATTATCAAGAGAACTACGGGGGTGATCAGGGCAACAATTACGACTACGGAGGGAATCAACAAAATAATTATGAGAATTATCAGGAGAACAACTACGGGGTTAATCAGGACAACAATTACAATAATCAAGAAAATAATTACGAAGATTATCAAGAGAACTACGGGGGTGATCAGGGCAACAATTACGACTACGGAGGGAATCAACAAAATAATTATGAGAATTATCAGGAGAACAACTACGGGGTTAATCAGGACAACAATTACAATAATCAAGAAAATAATTACGAAGATTATCAAGAGAACTACGGGGGTGATCAGGGCAACAATTACGACTATGGGGATAATCAGGAAAACAGTTACAGAAGCAATGTGGGTAACCATTACGGTGGTAATCCGGATAATAATAACAACTACGGGGATTATGAGGAAAACATCTATGGGGATAACCAGCACAACAATTATGGGGATTATCAGGAGAATCACTACGGGGGTTATCACGATCATAATTACAACTATAGGGATGATCAAGAGAACAATTACGAGGATACTCAGGACAACAATTACATAAATTATCAGGAGAACAATTATGAGAGTGATCAGGGCAATAATTACGATTATGGGGATTCTAAGGATAACAATTCCGATTACGGGGATGATTAGGAAAATTATGAGGATGATCGGAAAATTATGTGTTTATTTGAAAGTTCTTTATATTATTTGATATTTATTCTGATTGTATGCCACTCAACTAAGATGTTATATGATTTAATATTTTTAAAAAATTATATTGTGAACCTTCAAATTTTTATTTTATTTTTATATACTAATCTCTAGAGTCTTCGTCTTTGTTTCTAGTCTAGAGTAGTGATTTCTGATGGAATAAAGAATGACCACACCATAAAATTGGTGTGACTCACTTCATTAGAATTCTTCTCCCTAGCAGTGTTATAAACCTTCCCGTAAGAATCCGTTAGCTGGTTGATAATTTGAATTCAAATTATCAACAGACACAACTCTGTGAAACATGGCAACTGTTCTTAGATTATACCTATTGCCAAGAGTCTCCTATTGATATATAAATAGTGATAACAGGTTGTGAATAATAGATAGATATAGAACTACAAAAGTTAACTATTTTTCTATCTTCCGGATAATTAACATTCTTGCGTGATAAACACCCTCACGGGTATTCCAATCAATGGCAATTGTGAGTTAATCTTTCAGTGGTATCAGAGCAAGGTTTTACACATAATCGCAGATGTCGAATTACAGTCCAGAAGAACGAAAGTTTTCTGAAAATTTTTTACCAAAAATTCAAAGAGTAATTGACCGTCAATCTTCAGCATTGGTTAATTCTGTTTACTTATTTAATCATCATCAGCGTGTTGTATTCCCAAAAAAAAAGATCGAAACAATTATAAGAATAAAGGCTCCAAAACTTGTTTCGTTTTTTTTGTTATGTTTCTATTTACTTTCTGAGCAAGATCGCAGACGACGCATCATATGTACATAATACATGTGTTTATACATTAAAGCATGCATCTATATAAAGTAAATAAAACACTATTAGCATCTGTAAGATGATCTGCATCACTATGTTTCCTCCACAGAGAAGGTTGTCCACCCCATCCAACAGAGTCTTAACCAATTACCTGTTGTCAGATTCTCAACTATGTTTCTACATTGGGATGAAAAAGAAAGAGGATGTTCCATGAACAAGAGAGTAAAAGATAAACATAAACATGATGAAAACAATTACATACACCATACCTTCTCATTGCCTGCCCTGAGAGCTAGTTTATCAATAAGATAGGTGGCAACTGCTATTTGCCGCCTTGTGATATCCTTACTAGCAAAATCCTTAGTATATGTTGCTCTGATGCCTTGTATGTAGTCCTACAATCAAACAACGAATTATAGTTATAGCTAAGGGACGGGAATTTACTACTACATTGTCTAACACAAATAGAAATGGCATTCATCAGATGTGTAGGTAAAATTTTATGTAAAGTACCTTCAACATCCTTAATTTCTCATATTTCTCCTTGTCACTTTGCCCTTTCAAAGAACTGTTAGCTACCAAGAACACGTATTTGAATTCCTTTGGGTTGATTGGATCATTCCAAAAAGCAAGCCATGTAACTGTGTTGTCATGCCTTATTTCTTTCCATCTGCAGAGATCAAATATTTGTAAAGTTAATTTATTAAAAATCTTAAAACAGAGACACAACTTTGTTCCTATTTTCCAATAAAATTATGGCAGAAACAACCACCTTTCACCAGGGATAGGGCATTCGGGAATTGGGGCATCCTTTCCAATGTTTATGGTAATGTCCCTAGGTTGAATGAGTCTTTTCAGCTTCCCCATCTGAACCACAAAACCAAATATTAACAGCATTATTCCTAATATAATGGAATGGAAGTTTTCTGTCCAAGAAGTACCCCACCAAACAAGACTCTCATTTTTCCAACCCCACCTCCCTAAAAGGTAAATCCACAACATTTGGGTCATCAGATGCTGGAGGAGGAATGTACCTTAGTTTAATTGAAGATCTACTAGGCATGGTAGCAACCTCAGCCCGGGATTTAGTTGTTTGGTTTGAAGCTACAGCAGAAGAGTTTACTCTCAACGAGTTAGGGTTGCCCCAACCCCCTCGCCCACGACCTCCCCTATACGAACTCTGCCCTCTACCCCCTTGATGCAGGTTCTGTTGAGGAAAACCCTCCATTTCAGCGACTCTACGGACTTGTATATCATTTTCCTTATCGGATTTCGTAGCCAGAGACGACAGATTCATACCTTGCAGGTTGTCTACGACGATATCTCCCACAGGTATATATTCCTCTGCTGATGCCGTTGCCAGACCCTTCGCCTTAGTGCGTACCAAACTATCTTGGACATTTCCAAATTTGAGGTTTTCTGAATCAACCATGGCGCTCCATTTCAGGGATGATACCGCTGCAATCTGTGATGTATCCCCCAGATCTAGCCCTAACACGGGCTGTGAAGATAGATCACGACACTCATGTAGATCTACAACCCTTGATTTGGGAGTTAGTGGTAAATCTACCTTGATGGCATCCTTAAGGGCTTGAGGACGACTCGCCAGAGCCGAGGAGATTGCTCTGTAGTTCCTTCCCTATTATTCGCGAGATCTATCAGTTGTTAAAGATCACTCTCAGACAGACCATTTCACACTGATTTCCCTTCAGGATTTTCACCACTAATATCACTAATATTCATCGCCCTACTAGGATCAGTAACAAGCGTAGCAGTAATTACAGAAAATGGGTCAGAATGCAGTGAAGCAGTCATTATCAACGAGAAGTTGAAACCCTACAAACGAGGAATGTTTCTAGAGAGAAGGCAGACTCTCTCTCTCTAACCCATTTTTTTCAATCCGGGAGTGGCTTCTAGATCGAGCGCCATTTCGGCTGAAGGAGGGAGATGAAATTTCAGACTATTTGCCACGGCATGGCAAACCGTCGCAAATGATCAAATCCATTTACAAAATAACGCCGTTTTATTAAGGGATTTTTTTTTGCGATAGAGCATTCCCGTCACAAATGTCTACTATTTGTGACGGTAAATTTCACCCGTCTCAAAAAATATTTTTTGCGACGGTACACAGTGCCGTCGCTAATACTTCCATATCTAAGTGATTTTTTGTTATGTGTTTATTAGCGACGGGGAAACTGCCGTCGCAAAAAACAGTATTTGAGACGGCTTCATATGCCGTCGCAAAAGACCACTTTTTGCGACAGCATACACACCGTCGCAAAAAGTTCCGTGTTATTTGCCCACTTTTCTTGTAGTGATACTAATTTTTTTTAACTTATATTTTAGCCAAATAGTCAAAAAGTTACTAAATTAGCTTGTTCCCAAACGAGGCCTAAATATGAAACACAAATCGATGGAAAATACAACCATACAAAATGAAGAATTTATGTAGAACAAGATCAAATTTTCAAAATCTTTAAAATTGATGATATTAAGTGGTTGTGGCTAAGAAAAGAGGTGATGGTGGTCAATGGTGGGGGCTCCGTAAGAGAGGGAAATGCAAAGTCGTAGGGTTTTGAAAAATAGGGAAGGGAAATAGATATGATGGTCAATGGTGGGGATTATGGGATATAGGGAAAAGAAAGCAAATAGGGCGTGTGGGAAAAGATGAAAGGAGAAGGAAGGTGGTGGTGGTCGTTGGTTGGTTGGTTGGTTGGTCGGGGGATAAAGGAACTAAATGTAAAGTGGACATGTGAAACAAAAGGAGAAACGAGATGACTCTGGATTATCTGTCACGGTTTCCTGCGGTAGCTTCTACGGCGGTCCAAAACAACGTCGTTTTGGACTTTTTTTTTTCCTCTTTTTTTTTAGCCTCTTTTTCTTCTCTCTTATTTCTCAAATGTTTGAGAAACCACAACCCAATCACACAGAGAGATGACGATGGATGGCGAGTAGCTGCGGCGAGCTTGAGCTGGATAAGATATTAAATACACCTCTTCAAACAGGGCCTTGTTCTTTCTCTCTCGCCAGCGAACTCCTATTGCTTCTCTGCCACTGTCGTAACCCTCGCTTTTCGTCCGCCCACCACCTCTGCCAACAACCTTATTTGTTCATCTGTTGAAACAGATTTGGACTAGCCAAAGTTAGGATACACATAATCAGGGAGAAGAGAACACGAAAACACAATGGATCTACTTAGATGGTGGATCTTTTCCATTTTGAACTATTTTTGGAATCTCTCAATTTCATTCATAGAATTCTGTAAATGGTTTTTTTTTTTTTTTTTTGAACACAAAGTGGGTTTGATTCATGAAGTTGTTTTCAAATAGCGTATCAAATATTTAGCAAAAGTTTTGATTAAGGCCTTCTTTTGGATCAAATTGATTCGATTCCTTCATATATGTGTTCAAAAGGTTTGCCTGAGGCCTTCTTTTGTCTGAATCTCTCATATTTGTGTTCGAAATGGTTTGATTTGTACTGATATGAGTTTGATTGGCTTAAGTTTGGTTCGGATCTGATCTTGAATTGCAGAAACGAGATGACTCTAGATTATCTGTCACGGTTTCCTGCGGTAGCATCTACGGCGGTCCAGAACAACGTCGTTTTGGACTCTTTTTTTTTCTCTTTTTTTTTTAGCCTCTTTTTCTTCTCTCTTATTTCTCAAATGTCTGAGAAACCACAACCCAAACACACAGAGAGATGACGATGGATGGCGAGTAGCTGCGACGAGCTTGAGCTGGATAAGATATTAAATACACCTCTTCAAACAGGGCCTTGTTCTTTCTCTCTCGCCAGCAAACTCCTATTGCTTCTCTGCCACTGTCGTAACCCTCGCTTTTCGTCCGCCCACCACCTCTGCCAACAACCTCATTTGTTCGTCTGTTGAAACAGATTTGGACTAGCCAAAGTTAGGATACACATAATCAGGGAGAAGAGAACACGAAAACACAATGGATCTACTTAGATGGTGGATCTTTTCCATTTTGAACTGTTTTTGGAATCTCTCAATTTCATTCATAGTTTTGTAAATGGTTTTTTTTTTTTTTTTTTTTTGAACACAAAGTGGGTTTGATTCATGAAGTTGTTTTCAAATATCATATCAAATATTTAGCAAAAGTTTTGATTAAGGCCTTCTTTTGGGTCAAATTGATTCAATTCCTTCATATATGTGTTCAAAAGGTTTGCTTGAGGCCTTCTTTTGTCTGAATCTCTCATATTCGTGTTCGAAATGGTTTGATTTGTACTGATATGAGTTTGATTGGCTTAAGTTTGGTTCGGATCTGATCTTGAATTGCGCAAGCAGTGTTCGTATCTGCAATTTTGGCGTTTCTTTTGAATGAAATACAAATTTGGTTCAACATTACAATGCTAGTGTTGTTGCTAGTGCTCGTGTGTGTGTGTGTGTGTCTGTGTGTGTGTGAGAGAGAGAGAGAGAGAAATGGATAACAGAGGAGGAGGTGTAGATAATTTTGCAAATTTTGGTGATGGTGCTAAGTTGAATCCACCAATTGGAAGGAATAATGCTAGTCAAAATCAAAATCAGAATCATAGAATGAGATGAAGCAAATAAGTAAACAAATTGATGCTTTGGAATGAGTGGTGCAGTGATCGCATTCTCTTGCAAGCAAACAACGGCATCTTTCAAAGTTTTATAGAACTTGTTCAGAATTGTATGATTGTTACTCCTCTTTCTCTGTAGGAAGAGTGAAGGTGGTTGATTTCAATGAAGAAGAAGAAGATGAGGAGGAGGAGGAGGAGGAGAGTGCCAGCAATAGAGTGAGAGAGACAGAGTGCAGCCATCATCGTCCATCTTCGTCTCTCTGATTTGAGAGCTAAGAGAGAAGAAAATGAGGCTCAAAAGAAAAAAAAAATAAAAAGGCCAAAATGACGTCGTTTTGGACCGCCGCAAGAACCATCGTAGGAAACTGCGACAGACGATCTGGACTCAGAAGGGGACGGACTAATCACACATACTAGTGTGTGACATAGATTTAATGGCATTACATTCAAATACATTTAAAGCATCATATTTACGGGTGAATAACTTTATCTATTTTATAGAGCAACAATGCTAGGGATACTTACACATTTATTAACAATCTTACTAACACACTCAAAAGTTTTGATAAAATCAACCATCACTTGGTATAGGACCCACATCAACTTATGAGTGTATTAGTAAGATTGTTAGTATTCCTAGAATTTTTCTTTATAGAGTTATTACTTGTTATAGTTTCTTTAAATCTAATAATGTATCTTGTGCAAATAATAATAATAATTAATTAAAAAATGTTTTCAATAATTTTAAAACACTTATTTATTGATATTATTATTTTTTTATTTTAATGTTTTCATTATTTTAAAAATATTTTTTACACAATTTTTAATAGAATAATGCTATACATAATTGGAGAATTTCATAATTCAATTTCATTTTTTTTTTTGGGTAAAAATGGAAATTCAAATATTAAGTTATAGAGTTTAACAAAATTATGGGGAATATAGCCCCACGAGCGTCATCATCTAGATGCTTTACAAGATAGATAGGTGCCACACAGGTACAATCCTACAGCTTTTTTACTTCATTTGCCAAGCGGTCCACACATGCATTTTTTAAATATGTGCTTGATTTACACTACTCCATGTTGGGCCATGAGGTACCTACAATAGGTTCATCAACACTTTTAGACACATTCTAGATGTAAGAGAACATGACTTATATTAATTGTGGTGAAATAGATTTAGAAATACTCTTGTTCAAACAAACCTTCTTGATCCATACTTTTCTCTCAACTTGATGGTGTCCCTTCTGATCTTTTTTTTCTCACAAGTTATCTCTCATTTTTCTTGATTATGGCTCCTCCTTTTATAATGTTCGCCAGGGGCCTTCCACGGAGCCACTTCTTTTTCCTGGGCCTCGGCTTCGTCCTCGTCCCTGGGGTCCCATGCAGCCCACAGGTTATGCGGCTCTAATGGCCCTCTAACTTGGTTTTACTCGGCTATGGCTCTTATTGGACCTAGCATGGGCCGACTTGTATTCGGCCATCCTTTGCAACGATTATAGTTCACGCATGAGCAGGATCGTTTTCTAGCCGATTTATGCATGTCCCTTTCCTAATTCGATCAGCTTACGAGTTTTCCACATTCTCATTTATTCGGCCACCACAATTGCCCCTCGAACACCCGATTAATATTTATTTAGTCGGCGTGGTCAGTGACCATTTATATTTTTCGGCTTAGAGTTATTAGACCTCGAGAGTCAGAAATATGACGCACATAGACCTTTTAGTACTGATATGCCAGAACAAGTGCGATATGAAGTCATCATTGCTTCCCGCCCCTTCGTATTTGAAACTCATTTAATGTGATTTAAAAACTGTCCCTCCATATGTTTTGAATCTTGGCTCTTTGGCATTCTTCACATCGTTCTTCCTTCTTCCAGACTTCTGCAATTTCAACTCTACTTCCCATCTCTCTTTCAGTCTGACCTGTAAGTCTCTCTCTCTCTTCCTCTTTTGCTCGCATTCCAAATCCCTTGTGTGTTTTTTATATCTTCTTTTATTCCGTCTTAAACGGTGACACATTTGAAAGCTCTCCTCTCTGAGGAACGAGTCACCGCCTTTCGGCGTCACTTTTCAATCTCGGACGACGTCCATTTGTCCCTTGTTGCAGACAATATGGTTGACATGAAGAGGGCTGACACAAACACCATCATCTTTTCTCTTCTATCAATTGCTGAGACTGGAGTCCATTTCCCCCTACATCCTTTCCTTAAGACTGTTCTGTGTTACTGGAGTCTAATTCCCTCTCAACCCAATGTGAATTTTTACCGTATAATCATGAGCTTAGTATAATTGAACCGCCTACTTGGGCTTGACCTCGGAATCCCACCCATTCAGCACTGTTATGTCATGGCGAAATCAACCGGTCGCTAGGGCCGTTATTTCCTTAGAGCCAAAGACATATATCACCATTTGGTGACTATGCTTGCCAACTCTAGCAAAAGAGTTGACGACGTTATGGTTGTTGCCCGAGGAAATTGGGAATTCGGCGAGGGAGAAAGTCACCTAGACCCTGTACTAAGATATAAAGGCGAGCCAAGTGGCTGCATATTCTCCTTGTTAAATGATTTATTCGACGCTTGAATTCTTTATGGTGACTAGTCTTTGCTGCGTACAGGTAACGACTTAAAGAAAGGCCTCACGTTAGCAGACGAAGCCGTTCTTGCTCAAATAAAGGAGGTCCTTAGCTACAAAGGGCGTTCAAATCTTCAAAGACAGGGGCATGCCGCTCATATCTTGTTGAAATACAACCCAACTTACTCGATGTTTTCGGCTGCAGACCATATCCCTGTGTCGAGGGGAGAACAGCGACTTACGGCACTCATATTTCCCAACTTCAAGAACTTAAGGAATATTAGTCTTGAGGGTTCAGACGCCGAAGAGGCTAGACCTGAGGGCCGTTTAGAAGAGGCGGGTTTAGACGCTGAAGCTAGACCAGAGGGCCGTTTGGAAGAAGAAGAACTAAATAGCGAAATTAAGTTGGCCTTTAAGAAAATCACCCCTGAACAACAGAATGGTCATCCTTCTACTTCCGACCGAGTGGTTGTTGCTTCTCTAGAAGATGACTTCACTGAATTAGGAGACTTGCCTGGGGCCGAATCTGAAGAAATG
Organism: Camellia sinensis; assembly: GCF_004153795.1. NCBI lineage: Eukaryota > Viridiplantae > Streptophyta > Magnoliopsida > Ericales > Theaceae > Camellia > Camellia sinensis. The sequence goes on from NW_021030078.1 coordinate 78,720, forward strand.
GACGGAGAATCCCTTGCCCAGTTTGCCAAAAGAATAAATACCGAAAAAATGGTGGCAATGAGGAGAGCCAGTGGTACTAGGGGGGACTTAGAAACTCCCTCTCCAACAGCTGTTCCAGAAATAACTTGGGAACTGATTGTGACTGAATTGGTTAATGATCGACAGCAAACAGAAGATTCAAGCTCCGAACAAACCAATCACAGGGGCGAAAAGTGCCTCGCCGAGACACTTACCGAGTCATTAGAAGAACCAGTCGATAAATAGCAAAGGATGGAGGCGACCTCACCTGATTCGGCCGAGCCATTCGTCATCTAGCCAAGGATAAGGAATACGCCGATTCTGGCCAGTGGGTCGGCCATCAGAGATCCCGCGGTGGCCTTAAGTGTACTCTTGGCACTTTCTCTTCCAGTAAACAAAGCCGCGTTCCGTGCTGAGTCGAACATGGTTTCAATTGCTTTGGTGGCTCAATTGGCTATATTGGTAAGTAGCATATACTTTAGAGGGACCCATATTTTCTCTCCATGCCAACTAATGTGCCTTTGCTTTATTATTCTTTTCAGGTGGCGGGAAGGATAACCGGAATCGGCCGTTGTCACTACGATGTCATGGAGAAACTCGACGTGATGGAAGGCTAACTTGAGGATGAAATAAACAAGGCCACAACCGCTATGGCTGATTTGATGGCGGCGACGGCGAAGGCAAAGGCCGAAGCCAAAAGAGCAGAAGATGAGCGGGCGAAAGCTATTGTCGAAAAGCAGAAAGAAAAGCATGCCGATCTGCTTTGGTGGGTAGCCAAAGAGAGAGCGAACATCGTAGATGGTGAGTTGAAGTTGGCCAAAACAGAGAATGCCAAATTGAGGGCCGACCTAGAGAAGTCGAAAAAGGCCCAGGAGCGCGTGAAGGCAGACTCAACCAAAGTATTTGATGTCGGCGAGCTTAAGGCCAAAGAATTGTATGCAGACGAAGCATTGAACTTTGAAAATCGAGGGCTTCAAACACAGCTAGCTCAAGGCTCTGGCGGGTGCCAAAGTGACTCTTGACCAGCCGATTCCATACGAACAGTTGGAAGTTGAACCCCTAGAGTCGGATCCAAAGGATTTTGAAGATAGTTAGCTTGTCTATGTTTGTTGTTTTTCCTGTAGTCATTTTGGTAATGTTTTATAATAGGGCCGTTTTCATTGATAAAGTGACGCTTGTTCGTGTACAGTTTATGAATGAAAAATACATGTTCTAATAATGAGTTAATGAAAATGCCTAGCATTATATAACTTCAGCGATTCAAAAAACTAACTTCACAAAGCATTAAATAATGAAAATGCCGCATATATTCTGCTACCGTATACAAGTAAAACTTTAATGGTCAAGTGGGGCAGTGGATTAATTTGGCCAAATATATATAAGCCGAATAGATTCACAGATCTTCCCTTGCCCTAATTTAACATGTAGTTCCTCCGCCGAATACAAGCAAAACTTCAATGGTCAAGTGGGGCAGTGGATTAATTTGGCCAAATATATATAAGCCGAATAGATTCACAAATCTACCCTTGCCCTAATTGAACATGT
>NW_021030078.1:80824-107835 GCF_004153795.1 Camellia sinensis
TTCCGCTCACGTTTATTAATTTGTTTAAGAATTGGCCGAAGGTAACTTCAATTACTGGCCATCACAATGCTTAACCCTTGGGTACGAGGAGCGAGTTGGGACTACCTTAATTTCTTCATCTTTGTTTTCTAATTTTTTTTTTCAAATTATATGAAATTGAACCCAAACTCACCTTTAATTCAAATGTAATACAAGGATTCTACAATATTCAAGCTTGAAATCATTACCTTTAATCTTCAATTTGATAAACTTCTTGATGATCTTCCATTTTTTCTTGTCCTTATTCTTCTTCCTTTCTTAACCTTAGTCTTTTTTCCAAGTTTTCCATCAAAATTCCTCTAGAAAGATGAAGGTGAGCTCTCTCTCTCTCTCTCGCGCGCGCGGGGTTCCTCTCTCTGTTCCGCACCTCTTCAGCAATAAAAGAAAAACGCAATGAGTTCACTTCTCCCCTTGAAATTAGCACAACACACACACAATCATGAAGGTTCCTCTCCCTGTTCCGAACCTCTTCAGCAATAAAATAAAAAAAAAACAATGAGTTCACTTCCCCCCTTGAAATTAGCACAACACACACACACACACACACAACCACTTCATGATTCAGCACCATACACTTACACACGTGCACGTACTCTAGGCTCCAATACAACAAAATTAGATGACTCTAGGATTAATTAAGTTACTAATTTATGTCTTAATTTAATTAAACCTTACATAGTTTTAACTAATTAACAGCTGATTAGTACATAATTTAATGAATTATAACTAATTTCAAATCTCACATAATTTAATTAGCCAAATTAACTTTAATTAAGGCCCAATTAATTATATTTAATTTTTACCAATCTGAATCAGATTTTTAATCAAACTCTCAAAAGGCTCCAAATATTAAATTAGGCTTATTGTCATGATCAATTTTGATTTTCCAAATCATTTAGGCCTTTAATTTCTGATCAGACTCAAAATTTCCGTCAATAAATTACATATTCAAATTGGACACCTCATAATTAAATTTATTTCATAATAACCACAATTCTCAATCCTCATGACTTAATCAATTCCAATTTGGACCCAATTAATAAAATCTCAATTTTACTAAACTGAATCGGATATTTAATTAAACTCTAATATGGTCCAATACTCAAAATTAAAATAATTCAATTCGTCAATTTCACCTTCTTGAGCCACTTAAACTTTTAATTTCTAATTCGAAAATAGCTCTTTTATAAAATTACATACAAATTAATACCAATATTGTTCATCAATTCCACAATTAAATTAAAATAATAGTTAATTAAAGTCCAAATCACCTTGATTAATTAAATATAAAATATTATATGTGTCAGGGCCGTCACAACCGTGGTTTCAAACACGGATGGCTTAAGGCTCTTTAGGCCGTGGGTATTGACTCGATGTCACCCCTGTACCAAAACTACAATTTATATTCGAGCCCGATGACGCCAAGAAGACAGTTGATGAGGACAAATGATAAAGAAAATGTGGGCCAGAGGAAGGCCGCAGGTACTTCAGAGAAAGTCTGAGTAGAGGAATTGCATGGATTTGTAGCAAATATAGTCATGTATAATTAACACTTCACAATTTACTTTATTTCTTATGGTATTTTTTTTTTTTTAGTGCAGTATGTAACCAAAACTGTTGGCGATCAGTAGAATACCACTTTGTCATTTATATCTGAAAGTTGGAATTTTGACAATCCTCAACACTATATAAAAACAAACTCAAATGGTACTCCACCAAACGCAATCTTTAGTAATGACAGCGCAAACAATGGGCGCTGTTAGCAATGCACACCAAATGCGGAGGCTTGTTCGGCCGATCTTGCGAAGCACGAGGGGCGCTCCGAATTCAGAGTCTTTGGCAATGGCCAATTGTGAGCAAGCACAAAAGGCACTCCGAATTCAGGGGCTTGTTTGACCAATCGTGTCGAGTACCAAGGGTGCTCCAAATTCGGAGGCTTGTTCGGCCAATCATGCAAGTACTAAGGGCGCTCTGAATTCGGAGTCTTTGGCAATGGCCAATTGTGCGCAAGCACAAAGGGCTCTCCAAATTCAGAGGTTTGTTCGACCGATCATGTCGAACACGAGGGGCGCTCCGAATTCGGAGGCTTGTTCGGCCGATCGTGCCTTGAAGATCCAATCATTCGAATAAGATTCAAGCAAATGAAAGCGATGAGGAATCATTGATTAGCTATATAGATACATTTACAAAAAGCCAAGAAAAATACGTGACTACTACATAGCAAAAAGAAAATACAATTTTCACGTCGTTCAATGATAAAATTTGCGAAAATGGGTTGCATTCCATGGTCGAGGAAGTTTTTTGCCAGTCATATCAGAGAGCCGATATGCCCTAGCCCCAGCAATCGAGTCAATTTAATAAGGGTCATTCCAGTTGGGCCTTAGTCTGTCGCCTGCTGGATTTTTGGTGACAGGAAGCACTTTCTTGAGAACCAATTCCCCAGAGGCGTACTGGCGCAATTGAACGCGTTGTTTATACGATTTGGCAATCTGATACTGATACCGCGCCGTATGCACAAGAGCTCGATCTTGGCGCTCTTCAATCAAATTTAGGTCCAAGGCTAACATCACATCATTCCATCCTGTGTCAAAAGCTTTTGATCTTAGAGTGGGCAGGCCGATCTCAAGAGGAATGATAGCTTCTATCCCAAAGCACAAGGCAAATGGTGTTTCACTGGTAGATTACCTTGGAGTAGTGTGATGAGCCCACAGTACACTGGGCAAGTCTTCGACCCACTTGCCTTTGGCCTTTTCCAACCGTTTCTTGATTCCATCTAGGACCATTTTGTTAGAGGCCTCAACTTGGGCGTTGCTTTGCAGATAAGCCGACGAAGAGAAGTACGGCCAAATACCATATGTGTCGCACAATTCCCGATAGACACCACAATCAAATTGGATGCCATTGTCGGATGTAAGTGCTTACGGTATACCGAACCAGGTTATAATGTTCTTTCTTACAAAGCTTTTGACATCGACGTCCCGGATGTGTGCCAACAGTTCTGCCTCAACAACTTTGTAAAGTAATTCATTGCAACAATCAAGAACCGTTTACTTTCCAGAGCCCTTGGCAGTGGTCCGATGATGTCTAGGCCTCACTAGGCAAAAAGCCAAGGACTAGTAACGGAATTCAATTCTTCAGTGGGCAAATGAGTCAAGGGAGAGAACTTTTGGCATTGTTCACACTTCTTTACATAATTCTCCCCATCAGTTCGCATGGTCGACCAGTAATACCCCAGGGTTACAGCTCGATAGGCCAATGAACGCCCTCCAGAATGGGTACCGCAACTGCCTTCATGTATTTCGGCCCAAAAATCCTCCACTCTATCCGGATGGACACATTTGAAATATGGCCCTGAGAGATTTTTTGTAGAGCTTTCCACGGAGATCCAAATAGTATCGTAAGGTTTTGTTTTGCAGCTTATGGGCTTATTTCTTATCTGTTGGCAACTGTTCTGAGGATAAGAAAGTGGCAATGGGGTCCATCCAACTCGGTCCTAGGTCAATGACATTGACACAAATAGATTCCAGGAGGCTAATACTCGGGTTGGGGACGAAACCCATCTCAATGGTTTGCTTAACTTCCGAATTTATGGTAGAAGCCAAACAAGCCAGAGCGTTTGCATGGGTATTTTGATCACGGGTAATCTGATTCAGTTTGTGTTGGTCGAACTTCAGGAGCAATAAGTTTGTCGTCTTCATATAAGCGGCCATTCAGTCATTTTTAGCCGCGTACTCCCCCTTCAATTGATTGATGACCAACTTTGAATCACAGAAGACCTGCAATCGCTTGGCGCTGAGGCAAAGTGCATTACGTGGGCTGACTAACAAAGCTTCATATTCGGCCTCATTATTTGATGCGCAGAAGCCTAATTTGACTACTTACTCGATTATTACGCCTTCGGGGGTCATGATTACTACTCCTGCCTCGCTGCCACGCTGGTTAAATGAACCATCACAGTACATTTACCAAATATCCCTAACATACATTCTCTACTCCTGTTAGGGTCGAAGGACTTGCTGCTCTGGTTCGAAGTCGGCATGACATCCTATAAACTCGGCAACGAAGTCGGCCAAAACCTGCCCTTTGATAGCCATTCTGGGAGAGAATTAGATGTCATACTGGTCGAGTTCTAATGCCCATTTGGAGACGCACCCTGATGATTCTACACTGTGAAGTACTATTCGAAGAGGGTAGTTGGTCAGCACATTTATTGTATGGGCTTGGAAATAATACATTAATTTTCTAGTGGTCACCACGAGGGCCAAAATCAGCTTTTCCAGCAGTACATACCGTGTCTCGGCATCTACCATTGCCTTGTTAACATAGAAAATGGGTCTTTGCTCACCTAACTCTTCTTTTAACAACACAGTGTTGACTACCTGATCTGATACCGTAAGATACAAGATGAGTGGATCACCCAGCGATGAAGTTGCCAAGAGTGGTATTGAGCAGAGATAAGCTTTTAATCCATCTAAGATGGTCTAGCATTTAGAGGTCCAATGAAATGCTTTACCCTGCCGAAATGTGTGAAACAATGGACTACAATGATTCGAACAACGGCAGATGGTTGAGAGCCGCGGCCATCCCCATTAATTTCTAAACTTATTTGGCCAATTGAGGTGATCCGAGTTCTATGATGACCATAATCTGCTTCGGATTGGCTTCTATTCCACAATGATTCACAATATACCCAAGGAATGTGCCTGATCCGATGCCGAATGCACACTTTGAGGAATTTAATTTCAACCTATACTTCCAGAGAATGTCGAAGGTTATGGCCAAGTCGACTAAGTGATTATGCTTTTCTTTGAATTTTACCACTATGTCATCTATATAAACTTCCATGGTACGGTCGAGTTGTTCCTTAAACATTGTGGTAACAAGCCTCTGATAAGTTGCCCCGGCATTCTTCAAGCCGAAGGGTATGACTTTATAACAATAAGTTCCTCTCAGGGTGAGGAATGCCATTTTTTCCTAGTCCTCTGGATGCATGGTTATTTGGTGGTAACCCCTGTACGCACCCAAGAAGCTCACACGTTGGTGATGCGCAGTCGTATCCACTAATTAATTAATTCTAGAAAGAGGAAAACAATCTTTGGGATAGGCCTTATTCAAGTCCGTGAAGTCCACGCAGACGCGCCAGGATCCGTTTTTCTTCTTCACAACAATGGTATTGGACAGCCAAGTGGGGTAGTTCATTTCGTGGATTGCTCTGGCCTCCAGAAGCTTGTCAACTTCTACAACAATGGCTGAAATATGCTCAGTTGCTGATCGGCGACTCTTCTTGTGGAGAAGTAGTTCGAAAATACTCTTCGGATCCTGGGAAACGCTAGTGATCCTCAGCTAGTCACCTGAAAAGATACAAACACTCCAGTCGGGGGTGCCAGAATTAGCACTCCGACGCACAAGTTAGTTCAAATACTCAGGGTAGCTTCTTTACTAAGTTTTGTGAAGTGATTCTTACATACCCTTCTAAATCTATGGTTCTTGTATTTATACTTGCTTTTTGGGCCTTGGGGCCTGAGCCTACTTTTATCCCATTCCACTTTTATTCATTCGGAGCCACTGACCTCCGTCTATTCGGCTTTCCTAACGTATTCGGCGTCCTAGTTACGCAATATGAAGCCGGATAGTATCTAATTTCTGGAGTACGCATCTTCCGACTCTTCTACTTATTTGGCTCCCACAATTGCCCCCAAGCACTTCACCGGCGACAGTTGGCTGGAGTGCTTGGTTTTGAATTCCTAAAAGTCGGAGCCAAAATTCGGCGATTGGCCTCATCCTCATGCGGATATCTAAGCGCATCCCTTTCGGTTGTCGTGTCGACTTCCCGTCCCCTCGTACGTGTCTATTTATTGCGATTTAAAATTTCGACGTCCTTTTAAGTATGTATTTTATGATGCTCATCGCTGGATTGCCTTTTGGATCGTCCCTGAAACTCTCTTCTCTGATATCCTCTTCGTCCTTTGTAAGTCCTCTCCTCCCTTGCTTCGAGGACTCTTTCTGGTTTATTCCTTCCTTGGCATATTCTCATAGACTGTAGGGTATGGCGAAACATTTAAAAGACCTCCTCTCGTCAGATCGTATTGCTGGCTTTAAATGTCATTTCTCCATTCCTGATGATGTCCGTCTGTCGCTTGTAGCAGACGGCACTCTTGATACGGAGAGGGAGGACGAAACCACGATTGTCTTTCCTCTTTTGTCAATTGCAGAGGGTGGAGTCTGTTTCCCCCTTCACCCGTTTCTTAGGGCTGTGTTTCGCCGTTGGGGTTTAATCCCTTCCCAACCTAATGTGAATTTCTTTAGAATCATAATGGGGGTTATAGCGTTCAACCGTCGCTTAAGAATTAACCTTGGCATTCTAGCCATCCGGCATTGTTATGCCTTGGCTAAGTCTTCTAGTCGGCACGGGCATTTCTTCCTTAGGGCCAAGGATATCGACCATCAGCTGATTACTATGCTTTCCAGTTCTGGAAAACGAGTTGATGATGTTATGGTCGTTGTTCAGGGTAACTGGGAATTTGGCGAAGGGGAGGATCACGTCGACCCTATTCCTAGACGGAGGGGCGAGCTAGGTGGCTGATTGCTTTCTCGCTTTTATTATTTGTTCGTTTTTGTTGTAAAGCCTCTTCTTTGAAATGTTACGGCTTGGCTTGTGTAGGGAGAAATTTGAAGAAAGTCCTGTCTTCAAATGACAGCGCCGTTCTTTCGGATATCGAAGTTGCGCTCAAATATTTCGGCCGTCGAAGTCTTCAGAAACAAGGCAGGGCGGCCCACATTCTGCTTCGTTACGAGTCGACATATACGACCTTCTCGGTAGCGAAAAATATCCCGGTTCCAGAGAGTGAAGACTCTCTCATCGCTCTTATTTTGTCTGACTTCAAAAACTTGAGGCAGGTTGGTTTTGAAGGGTCGGATTCGAAGCGGGGTGTAGCTAATGTTACCGAATCAGATCAGTCCAAAACCGAGTGTGACGCGGTATTGAATTCGGACGATCCCCCATCTGCTTCGGGCCGAGGGGATCTTTCACTTGACGGCATTTTTCAATGCCTAGAGGATATTCCCGCCGCAAACCCCGAAGACATGGCTGGGTTAAGCCTGACAAAACTTGCCAGGAAGGCGAATACGGAAAGGTTGGCCGCGCGACGAGGAGCGGAGGCCCTTCCGTCTGAAGTACCACCCACCACCGAATCTCCATTCTCCCTGCCTGTTAGCGAATCAGAGTCCTTGCGCGTTATTGAGGTGGAGATGGTCGAAAATCGGGATGCCGAATCTACTTTGATCGTGCAGGCCAGACAAGAAGTTGAGGCAGAGAAACGCCCTACCGAGTTTGAAGCTGGCATAGAAGAACATGGCGGCAAACGTCCTCGATTAGAGGGATCAGACGTGATCGTTTCTCTTGTCATTCAGCCGATGATAAAAAACATGCCGGTTTCTTCTGATGCTTCAGCGCTTAAAGATCCAGAAGTCGCATTCAGCTTGGCTACGTCCGTGTCGTTGGCGTCTAACAAGGAGGCTTTCCGGGTGGAAACGGATCTGAGTGTGACAGCACTAGCCGCCCAATCGGCACTTTTGGTACATATTCGAACTTAGCTTCACTTAATCCACATACTGTTGAAGTTATGGTTTTAAATTCTTGTTTTACAGACCGTCGGATGGATAGCCGATATGGGCCGTCGCCATCGTGACGCCGTCAAACAGATTGGTCATTTACGCAAGGAAGTTAAAGGCCAGAGGAGAAGGGCCGAGGTCGAAGCTTTGAGGGCGAACAAGGAAACCTCAAGGGCCGACGCCGAGATGGAGAAGGCTCGTTGCGCGGATCAATTAAAGTCGGATGCTGAGAAGAAGGTGGACGCGAGCGAAGATGCGCTCAAGTTGGCCCAGAAGGCGATCTCCAAACTGGAGGTTGAGTTGACTGAAATGAAGGCGGCGAAGGAATCAGCCGACTCGGAGTCTTCCAAAGTATTTGAGGCCGGGAAAAATGCGGGACTCGCCGAGTACGTAGACCAATTCCCCAAGTTTGAAAATCGGGGATTCAAACACGGCTGGCACAAAGCCCTTGTTGCTGCTAACGCTTCATTGATTATGCCAATACCATATGAGCAAGTGGATGTTGAGCCATTGGAGTCTAATTCCGATGGCTGATCCGGCCGACTGACAGTTTTTAGGATGTCGAATGTATTTTTACGGTTTTTAATTTAGTATTTTTCATCTTTTGCTACAGTCATAGTGTTTATTTTTTGCTAGGCATTTTTATACGGGCTTGTAGGTTTTTGTTTGGTAACTTGAGTATATAAAATTTCATGAGTTGTGCTCAACTGGCTAAGGAAAATGTTGTTGATGAATGTTATTGCTTTCGGTTATGGTTAGATCGACTGCTTAGTTTAGGTATTTGGCCAATCAGATCTGCCTTTGCCTTAGCCAGGGCGAGAGCTTGGGAAGCTGGATGGGCGTAACTCGTGGGTTGGCTGAGGCACACATTGATTGGCGCTTGCGCTTGAAAACATGGCCGACCAGATTAGTAAATCTGCCATTGCCTTAGCCAGGACGCGAGCTTGGGAAGCTGAATGGGCGTGACTCGTGGGCAGGCTGAGGACATTGATCGGCGCTTGCGCTTGGAAACATGGCCGACCAGATTAGTAAATCTGCCCTTGCCTTAGCCAGGGCGCGAGCTTGGGAAGCCGAATGGGCGTAACTCGTGGGCTGGCTGAGGCACACATTGATCGACGCTTGCGCTTGAAAACATGGCCGACCAAATCAGTAAATCTGCCCTTGCCTTAGCCAGGGCGCGAGCTTGGGAAACTGGATGGGCGTAACTCGTGGGCTGGCTGAGGCACACTTTGATCGGCACTTGCATTTGAAAACATGGCCAACCAGATTAGTAAATCTGCCCTTGCCTTAGCCAGGACGCGAGCTTGGGAAGTCGAATGGGCGTGACTCGTGGGCTGGTTGAGGCACACATTGATCGGCGGTTACGCTTGGAAACATGGCCGACCAGATTAGTAAATTTGCCCTTGCCTTAGCCAGGGCGCGAGCTTGGGAAGCCGAATAGGCATAACTCGTGGGCTGGCTGAGGCACACATTGATCGGCGCTTGCGCTTGAAAACATGGCTGACCGACCAGATTAGTAAATCTGCGCTTGCCTTAGCCAGGGCGCGAGCTTGGGAAGCCGAATGGGCGTAACTCGTGGGCTGGCTGAGGAACACATTGATCGGCGCTTGCGCTTGAAAACATGGCCAGCCAGATTAGTAAATCTGCCCTTGCCTTACCCAGGGCCTGAGCTTGGGAAGCCGAATGGGCGTAACTCGTGGGCTGGCTGAGGCACACATTGATCGGCACTTGCGCTTGAAAACATGGCCGACCAGATTAGTAAATCTGCCCTTGTCTTAGCCAGGGTGCGAGCTGGCCCAGCTCGTGGGTTGACGTTTGGGATTACTGGCGTTGCCTTGGGGGAGCTGCAAACATTGAAGGATAAATGGGGTGGGTGCACGCCAGAGGCCATACTTATTTCCATTCAAGCAACTTGGGAGGGACGAAGATTGACTGAATCAGACGTCGCAATGAGTCGTAGTAGCGAGCCTACGTGCACAGGAAGAAGATTGTCCAAGGATCGGAAAGAAGAATGTCATCGAAGCAGATCGCCCCGAAAGGACAGGCAACAACGGGGAAATTCTCCGCACCTGCGACCGAAAATTGTGCCTGATGTGATGCCACGACGGTTGATTTTTGCAGTTTTTGTGAGGAATAGACCAATGACGGAGGGGGATTCTATCATTAAAGACCCAGATGTGGCAGTCGAGTTCGCTCGACAGATATTCTCGCCGGAAGTCCAGCAATCGTTGGTCGGACGTCGAGATTTTGAAGTATTTCGAGACGGCATACATGGGGCCGTAAAAGGGCTATATACTGGTTACGAAGTCGGCATGCGTCTGCGAGAAGCGCGACGTGAGAGCGAGAAAAAGGACGAAAGGAATCGCAGTCTGGGGATTCACGTGAAAAAGACTGAACGTGAGCTTCGGGAGCTGAAGAATGTCCAATCGTGATATCCATGAAGGGAGCTCCGAATTCGGAGTCTTAATCGGCCTTAATAGGCTTAATCGACCCTAAGGTGTCATGCACCAAAAGGGGCTCCGAATCCAGAGCTTTATTTGGGCCAATCGTGATATCCACGAAGGGCGCTCCGAATTCAGAGTCTTAATCGGCCTTAATAGGCTTAATCGGCCCTAAGGTGTCATGCACCAAAAGAGGCTCCAAATCCGGAGCTTTATTTGGGCCAATCGTGATATCCACGAAGGCGCTCCGAATTCGGAGTCTTAATCGGCCTTAATAGGCTTAATCGAAGTAAAACTTCAATGGTCAAGTAGGGTAGTGGATTAATTCGGCCAAATATATATGAGCTGAATATATTCACAAATCTACCCTTGCCCTAATTGAACATGTGGTTCCTCCGCCGAACACAAGCAAAATAACCTAAATGGTCAAGTGGGGCAATGGATTTATTCTGCCAAATATACATAAGTCGAATAGATTCACAGATCTGCCCTTGCCCATAGTTGAGCATATGGTTCTGTCATCGAATAAAGGTGGTGACAGCAGCGGCCGTGGGCGCATCGTAAGCGCTGCACTTCAGCATTGTAATTAATGAAGGGGGCATCGCTAAATAGACATTGTGCGACCCAAAACAAAAAAAGGGTTATCCAACAACAAAGTGAGCAATGAACAGAGTGGAAGAAGCGAAAGCATTACGTAGCGAACTGTGTGATCGTATGTCTAATAGGTTATTTTTCAACAGTAAAGGAGAAAGAAAAAGTTTGGCAGAACTGGACGCGAAAATAAATTACGAAGTTGGTGACGAGGCTGCCCGAGCGAATAATGTGGCATCGGAGGAGTGAGAGAGTCATCGTTTACCCCGACGTCGAAGTAGGTCCCCAAGGAGGAGTGAAGTAGAGAAATCGCCTAGAAGAGGTAGCACCAGGGTTGTGAGTGCACAGGCGTCTGTTCGACATAAGCCAAGTAGACCGCCACGCCCTCTAAGTTTATCTGTCTTCATTGGGAACAAACCCATGACTGAAGCAGACTCAATTATTCATGATTCGAACGTGGCGGTGGATTTTACTCGGCAAATATTTCTATCAGAAATGCAGCAGTCTATGATCGGACGGGGCGATTATGAAATGTTTAGAGATGGTGTCCACGGAGCAATCGAATGACTCTATTGTGCATACGAGATCGGCATACGCCTTCGCGTCGCTTAGAAAAAGATTGCACAAAAAGACAAGCGGATTCAGGATTTGAAACGCCGTGCAGAGAAGGCCGAGAACAAAGTACGCAAAGCCAGGGCCACCGAGAAGTAGCCTAGGGGACTGGTGAACGCGGCCATTACCGATAAAATGAACCAACAATTGATAGATCATGTTATAGCCGATCTCGGGCCTATGAGGAAAGCTTTTTTGACAGACGCAAAATCAACATTGAGAAGACTAGGGAGAAGCTAGCCGATGATGTTTTTCGATGCGAGAACCGTGGTTTCAAACACGGATGGATGAAGGCTCTTCAGGCTGCGGGTATTGACTCGATGTCACCCCTGTACCAAAACTACAATTTATATTCGAGCCCGATGACGCCAAGAAGACAGTTGATGAGGACAAATGATAAAGAAAATGTGGGCCAGAGGAAGGCCGCAGGTACTTCAGAGAAAGTCTGAGTAGAGGAATTGCATGGATTTGTAGCAAATATAGTCATGTATAATTAACACTTCACAATTTACTTTATTTCTTATGGTATTTTTTTTTTTTTAGTGCAGTATGTAACCAAAACTGTTGGCGATCAGTAGAATACCACTTTGTCATTTATATCTGAAAGTTGGAATTTTGACAATCCTCAACACTATATAAAAACAAACTCAAATGGTACTCCACCAAACGCAATCTTTAGTAATGACAGCGCAAACAATGGGCGCTGTTAGCAATGCACACCAAATGCGGAGGCTTGTTCGGCCGATCTTGCGAAGCACGAGGGGCGCTCCGAATTCAGAGTCTTTGGCAATGGCCAATTGTGCGCAAGCACAAAGGGCTCTCCAAATTCAGAGGTTTGTTCGACCGATCATGTCGAACACGAGGGGCGCTCCGAATTCGGAGGCTTGTTCGGCCGATCGTGCCATGAAGATCCAATCATTCGAATAAGATTCAAGCAAATGAAAGCCATAAGGAATCATTGATTAGCTATATAGATACATTTACAAAAAGCCAAGAAAAATACGTGACTACTACATAGCAAAAAGAAAATACAATTTTCACGTCGTTCAATGATAAAATTTGCGTAAATAGGTTGCATTCCATGGTTGAGGAAGTTTTTTGCCAGTCATATCAGAGAGCCGATATGCCCTAGCCCCAGCAATCGAGTCAATTTAATAAGGGTCATTCCAGTTGGGCCTTAGTCTGTCGCCTGCTGGATTTTTGGTGACAGGAAGCACTTTCTTGAGAACCAATTCCCCAGAGGCGTACTGGCGCAATTGAACGCGTTGTTTATACGATTTGGCAATCTGATACTGATACCGCGCCATATGCACAAGAGCTCGATCTTGGCGCTCTTCAATCAAATTTAGGTCGAAGGCCAACATCACATCATTCCATCCTGTGTCAAAAGCTTTTTATCTTAGAGTGGGCAGGCCGATCTCAAGAGGAATGATAGCTTCTATCCCAAAGCTCAAGGCAAATGGTGTTTCACTGGTAGATTACCTTGGAGTAGTGTGATGAGCCCACAGTACACTGGGCAGGTCTTCGACCCACTTGCCTTTGGCCTTTTCCAACAGTTTCTTGATTCCATCTAGGACCATTTTGTTAGAGGCCTCAACTTGGGCGTTGCTTTGCAGATAAGCCGACGAAGAGAAGTACGGCCAAATACCATATGTGTCGCACAATTCCCGATAGACACCACAATCGAATTGGATGCCATTGTCGGATGTAAGTGCTTACGGTATACCGAACCAGGTTATAATGTTCTTTCTTACAAAGCTTTTAACATTGACGTCCCGGATGTGTGCCAACAGTTCTGCCTCAACAACTTTGTAAAGTAATTCATTGCAACAATCAAGAACCGTTTACTTTCCAGAGCCCTTGGCAGTGGTCCGATGATGTCTAGGCCTCACTAGGCAAAAAGCCAAGGACTAGTAACGGAATTCAATTCTTCAGTGGGCAAATGAGTCAAGGGAGAGAACTTTTGGCATTGTTCACACTTCTTTACATAATTCTCCCCATCAGTTCGCATGGTCGACCAGTAATACCCCAGGGTTACAGCTCGATAGGCCAATGAACGCCCTCCAGAATGTGTACCGCAACTGCCTTCGTGTATTTCGGCCCAAAAATCCTCCACTCTATCCGGATGGACACATTTGAAATATGGCCCTGAGAGATTTTTTGTAGAGCTTTCCACGGAGATCCAAATAGTATCGTAAGGTTTTGTTTTGCAACTTATGGGCTTATTTCTTATCTGTTGGCAACTGTTCTGAGGATAAGAAAGTGGCAATGGGGTCCATCCAACTCGGTCCTAGGTCAATGACATTGACACAAATAGATTCTGGGAGGCTAATACTCGGGTTGGGGACGAAACCCATCTCAATGATTTGCTTAACTTCCGAATTTATGGTAGAAGCCAAACAAGCCAGAGCGTTTGCATGGGTATTTTGATCACGGGTAATCTGATTCAGTTTGTGTTGGTCGAACTTCAGGAGCAATAAGTTTGTCGTCTTCATATAAGCGGCCATTCAGTCATTTTTAGCCGCGTACTCCCCCTTCAATTGATTGATGACCAACTTTGAATCACAGAAGACCTGCAATCGCTTGGCGCTGAGGCAAAGTGCATTACGTGGGCTGACTAACAAAGCTTCATATTCGGCCTCATTATTTGATGCGCAGAAGCCTAATTTGACTACTTACTCGATTATTACGCCTTCGGGGGTCATGATTACTACTCCTGCCTCGCTGCCACGCTGGTTAAATGAACCATCACAGTACATTTACCAAATATCCCTAACATACATTCTCTACTCCTGTTAGGGTCGAAGGACTTGCTGCTCTGGTTCGAAGTCGGCATGACATCCTATAAACTCGGCAACGAAGTCGGCCAAAACCTGCCCTTTGATAGCCATTCTGGGAGAGAATTAGATGTCATACTGGTCGAGTTCTAATGCCCATTTGGAGACGCACCCTGATGATTCTACACTGTGAAGTACTATTCGAAGAGGGTAGTTGGTCAGCACATTTATTGTATGGGCTTGGAAATAATACATTAATTTTCTAGTGGTCACCACGAGGGCCAAAATCAGCTTTTCCAGCAGTACATACCGTGTCTCGGCATCTACCATTGCCTTGTTAACATAGAAAATGGGTCTTTGCTCACCTAACTCTTCTTTTAACAACACAGTGTTGACTACCTGATCTGATACCGTAAGATACAAGATGAGTGGATCACCCAGCGATGAAGTTGCCAAGAGTGGTATTGAGCAGAGATAAGCTTTTAATCCATCTAAGATGGTCTAGCATTTAGAGGTCCAATGAAATGCTTTACCCTGCCGAAATGTGTGAAACAATGGACTACAATGATTCGAACAACGGCAGATGGTTGAGAGCCGCGGCCATCCCCATTAATTTCTAAACTTATTTGGCCAATTGAGGTGATCCGAGTTCTATGATGACCATAATCTGCTTCGGATTGGCTTCTATTCCACAATGATTCACAATATACCCAAGGAATGTGCCTGATCCGATGCCGAATGCACACTTTGAGGAATTTAATTTCAACCTATACTTCCAGAGAATGTCGAAGGTTATGGCCAAGTCGACTAAGTGATTATGCTTTTCTTTGAATTTTACCACTATGTCATCTATATAAACTTCCATGGTACGGTCGAGTTGTTCCTTAAACATTGTGGTAACAAGCCTCTGATAAGTTGCCCCGGCATTCTTCAAGCCGAAGGGTATGACTTTATAACAATAAGTTCCTCTCAGGGTGAGGAATGCCATTTTTTCCTAGTCCTCTGGATGCATGGTTATTTGGTGGTAACCCCTGTATGCACCCAAGAAGCTCACACGTTGGTGATGCGCAGTCGTATCCACTAATTAATTAATTCTAGGGAGAGGAAAACAATCTTTGGGATAGGCCTTATTCAAGTCCGTGAAGTCCACGCAGACGCGCCAGGATCCGTTTTTCTTCTTCACAACAATGGTATTGGACAGCCAAGTGGGGTAGTTCATTTCACGGATTGCTCTGGCCTCCAGAAGCTTGTCAACTTCTACAACAATGGCTGAAATATGCTCAGTTGCCGATCGGCGACTCTTCTTGTGGAGAAGTAGTTCGAAAATACTCTTCGGATCCTGGGAAATGCTAGTGATCCTCAGCTAGTCACCTGAAAAGATACAAACACTCCGGTCGGGGGTGCCGGAATTAGCACTCCGACGCACAAGTTAGTTCAGATACTCAGGGTAGCTTCTTTACTAAGTTTTGTGAAGTGATTCTTACATACCCTTCTAAATCTATGGTTCTTGTGTTTATACTTGCTTTTTGGGCCTTGGGGCCTGAGCCTACTTTTATCCCATTCCACTTTTATTCATTCGGAGCCACTGACCTTCGTCTATTCGGCTTTCCTAACGTATTCGGTGTCCTAGTTACGCAATATGAAGCCGGATAGTATCTAATTTCTGGAGTACGCATCTTCCGACTCTTCTACTTATTCGGCTCCCACAATTGCCCCCCAAGCACTTCACCGATGACAGTTGGCTGGAGTGCTTGGTTTTGAATTCCTAAAAGTCGGAGCCAAAATTCGGCGATTGGCCTCATCCTCATGCGGATATCTAAGCGCATCCCTCTCGGTTGTCATGTCGACTTCCCGTCCCCTCATACGTGTCTATTTATTGCGATTTAAAATTTTGGCGTCCTTTCAAGTATGTATTTTATGATGCTCATCGCTGGATTACCTTTTGGATCGTCCCTGAAACTCTCTTCTCTGATATCCTCTTCGTCCTTTGTAAGTCCTCTCCTCCCTTGCTTCGAGGACTCTTTCTGGTTTATTCCTTCCTTGGCATATTCTCATAGACTGTAGGGTATGGCGAAACATTTAAAAGACCTCCTCTCGTCAGATCGTATTGCTGGCTTTAAATGCCATTTCTCCATTCCTGATGATGTCCGTCTGTCGCTTGTAGCAGACGACACTCTTGATACGAAGAGGGAGGACGAAACCACGATTGTCTTTCCTCTTTTGTCAATTGTAGAGGGTGGAGTCTGTTTCCCCCTTCACCCGTTTCTTAGGGCTGTGCTTCGCCGTTGGGGTTCAATCCCTTCCCAACCTAATGTGAATTTCTTTAGAATCATAATGGGGGTTATAGCGCTCAACCGTCGCCTAAGAATTAACCTTGGCATTCTAGCCATCCAGCATTGTTATGCCTTGGCTAAGTCTTCTGGTCGGCACGGGCGTTTCTTCCTTAGGGCCAAGGATATCGACCATCAGCTGATTACTATGCTTTCCAGTTCTGGAAAACGAGTTAATGATGTTATGGTCGTTGTTCAGGGTAACTGGGAATTTGGCGAAGGGGAGGATCACGTCGACCCTATTCCTAGACGGAGGGGCGAGCCAGATGGCTGATTGCTTTCTCGCTTTTATTATTTGTTCATTTTTGTTGTAAAGCCTCTTCTTTGAAATGTTACGGCTTGGCTTGTGTAGGGAGAAATTTGAAGAAAGTCCTGTCTTCAACTGACAGCGCCGTTCTTTCGGATATCAAAGTTGCGCTCAAATATTTCAGCCGTCGAAGTCTTCAGAAATAAGGCAAGGCGGCCCACATTCTGCTTCGTTACGAGCCGACATATACGACCTTCTCGGTAGTGGAAAATATCCCGGTTCCAGAGGGTGAAGACTCTCTCATCGCTCTTATTTTGTCTGACTTCAAAAACTTGAGGCAGGTTGGTTTTGAAGGGTCGGATTCGGAGCGGGGTGAAGCTAATGTTACCGAATTAGATCAGTCCGAAACCGAGTGTGACGCGGTATTGAATTCGGCCGATCCCCCATCCGCTTCGGGCCGAGGGGATCTTTCACTTGACGGCATTTTTCAATGCTTAGAGGATATTCCCGCTGCAAACCCCGAAGACATGGCTGGGTTAAGCCTGACAAAACTTGCCAGGAAGGCGAATACGGAAAGGTTGGCCGCGCGGCGAAGAGCGGAGGCCCTTCCGTCTGAAGTACCACCCACCACCGAATCTCCATTCTCCCTACTTGTTAGCGAATCAGAGTCCTTGCGCGTTATTAAGGTGGAGGTGGCCGAAAATCGGGATGCCGAATCTACTTTGATCGTGCAGGCCGGACAAGAAGTTGAGGCAGAGAAACGCCCTACCGAGTTTGAAGCCGGCATAGAAGAACATGGCGGCAAACGTCCTCGATTAGAGGGATTAGACGTGATCGTTCATCTTGTCATTCAGCCGATGATAAAAAACATGCCAGTTTCTTTTGATGCTTCAGCGCTTAAAGATCCAGAAGTCGCATTCAGCTTGGCTACGTCCGTGTCGTTGCCGTCTAACAAGGAGTCTTTCCGGGTGGAAACGGATCTGAGTGTGATAGCACTAGCCGCCCAATCGGCACTTTTGGTACATATTCGAACTTAGCTTCACTTAATCCACATACTGTTGAAGTTATGGTTTTAAATTCTTGTTTTACAGACCGTCGGATGGATAGCTGATATGGGCCGTCGCCATCACGACGCCGTCAAACAGATTGGTCATTTACGCAAGGAAGTTAAAGGCCAGAGGAGAAGGGCCGAGGTCGAAGCTTTGAGGGCGAACAAGGAAGCCTCAAGGGCCAACGTCGAGATGGAGAAGGCTCGTTGCGCGGATCAATTAAAGTCGGATGCCGAGAAAAAGGTGGACGCGAGCGAAGATGCGCTCAAGTTGGCCCAGAAGGTGATCTCCAAACTGGAGGTTGAGTTGGCTGAAATGAAGGCGGCGAAGGAATCAGCCGACTCGGGGTCTTCCAAAGTATTCGAGGCCGAGAAAAATGCTGGACTCGCCGAGTACGTGGATCAATTTTCCAAGTTTGAAAATCGGGGATTCAAACACGGCTGGCACAAAGCCCTTGTTGCTGCTAACGCTTCATTGATTATGCCAATACCATATAAGCAAGTGGATGTTGAGCTATTGGAGTCTGATTCCGATGGCTGATCCGGCCGACTGACAGTTTTTAGGATGTCGAATGTATTTTTATGGTTTTTAATTTAGTATTTTTCATCTTTTGCTATAGTCATAGTGTTTATTTTTTGCTAGGCATTTTTATACGGGCTTGTAGGTTTTTGTTTGGTAACTTGAGTATATAAAATTTCATGAGTTGTGCTCAACTGGCTAAGGAAAATGTTGTTGATGAATGTTATTGCTTTCGGTTATGGTTAGATCGGCTGCTTAGCTTAGGTATTTGGCCGATCAGATCTGCCATTGCCTTAGCCAGGGCGCGAGCATGGGAAGCTGGATGGGCGTAACTCGTGGGCTGGCTGAGGCACACATTGATCGGCGCTTGTGCTTGAAAACATGGCCGACCAGATTAGTAAATCTGCCCTTGCCTTAGCCAGGACGTGAGCTTGGGAAGCTGAATGGGCGTGACTCGTGGGTAGGCTGAGGACATTGATCGACGCTTGCGCTTGGAAACATGGCCGACCAGATTAGTAAATCTGCCCTTGCCTTACCCAGGGCGCGAGCTTGGGAAGCCGAATGGGCGTAACTCGTGGGCTAGCTGAGGCACACATTAATCGGCGCTCGCGCTTGAAAACATGGCCGACCAAATCAGTAAATCTGCCCTTGCCTTAGCCAGGGCGCGAGCTTGGGAAGCCGGATGGGCGTAACTCGTGGGCTGGCTGAGGCACACTTTGATTGGCGCTTGCATTTGAAAACATGGCCGACTAGATTAGTAAATCTGCCCTTGCCTTAGCTAGGACGTGAGCTTGGGAAGTCGAATGGGCGTGACTCGTGGGCTGGTTGAGGCACACATTGATCGGCGATTACGCTTGGAAACATGGTGTAGCACACGCCCGCGAGGGGGGCCCTCGCTACAGTTCGGACTCGATTTGTCACGGTTCTTAATTTAAACCAAAGAGTCCAAATCCGGCAAATCGTTTTGAGAAACAGATTTTTGAAAAGAAGTGCCAAGCATGGACTGCTTTGCCAGATACAGAGTCGCCACCTAAATATTTTAAAATGGGGGAATTTAGGAAACCCTGACTCGGTGCCAAAGGCCACGTGTCCGTCATCACCGGAGTTGTCTCGGCTCGGGAGCTAGGGTACGATCGGGGAAGGTCAGCTATGAGCACCCCCTTTCGCCCGGTCTGAAGACCGGCCTCTATTAACCGTGATATCCAATTTTGAAAACGTTACGTGTTCTTAAACCAATTATTAGCCTAGAATTACTATGCTATGCGCGCAGCAAACAAGTATAGACTAGATTGCCTAATTTGGAAGTAAGCATTGCATATCCGTTTGTTTTGGAAAATGTTTTGAATTTGCTACTCGCAAGTAGACTAAAATGCGGATTTCAACGAGTTTTTCCAACTCAAACAATCCAACCTCCACCCACAGGCATTCAAAGCAGTTTAACACATAAGCACTTAGCCGCATGGCAGGCATACTGTCATGGTAACACTCACACGCATGCGGGATGCTAAAGCATAAATACTTACATCGTACTCCGTGCCAAAACAGTAAACTAGTTAGCAAACATGCATGTCCTAGTTCATGTTAAAAATGGCTAATGCATCACATGCAAAAATGCAATCTAGGCAGGCTCGGCTAACCCTAAACATGGCATGTGAAATGCGATCAACTACCACATATTCAATTTGTGAATTGAAGTACAGATGCACCGGGCGTGGCTTGAGTTGTACCGAAGGTGGCTGCTGCTATTGCTACGGCTGATGATGTGCCTGTTGGAGGTGTCCCTGCCGTTGCTCCCATTCTTGGATTTCCTATGATCCCCACTGAGATCATGTACATACGTCCAGATGGAGTGATCGAGTACGTCCCGCTTGAGTGCATCGAGGAGAGAGACCGTAGGCTAGTGTTCGCTCCTAGCATCGAGCAGGTATACATTTCTTCATGCTAGTCCATATTGTACTTTATCTTCTTTTCTTTTTCTACCATTTTGTTCATTATTCTCTAATTCTGTTGACATGCTCCTTGGTTCTCGGACCATCAATCGCGCATTTCCATGCGTGACGGCCCAAGGGACCAAGTGTGCACATTTTGATGTCAAGTGCAATGCAAACCATCAAACCAAAAGGGGCCAATCCCCATCACTAAATCAAGGGACAAGGCATGCATGTTCAATGCAACCTAAGCATGTTAACTAACATGCAACATGGTACAAAAGGGAGCACGCAAACATGCAACACACATTAGGTACACAACCTAAGCAACAAGGCAAACAAGCATGCCACAACTATGCAAACTACTTAGAGTATGCAAGATGTGATCTAATCATGTAACATGCTAGTAATTTGACCAAGGGAATGCATGCCAAATGCAAATGATTTCAAGCATGCAACACATGCAACCATAGCATGCAAACATGGGATAATGTAACAACACTTGAATGGCATACAAGGGATGGACTTACACTAATTGGACGACTCTAAGTTAGGTCCAAAACAGTGGCCAAAGCTTAAGAAGATGGGACCAAACACACATACACACATGCACATGTTAAGGCCTAAACACTTAAGCATCAAAGGGCATCTTTTAAGCACACTTAAAAGGGAATAATCATGGACATTGGGCATGCATTAAGCTCTGAAAATCATGCAAGAACATGGTGCCAAACCAAGCAAACAAGATAGGCTAAACATGCAACAAATGGCCCAAGCATTCAAGGCAGGCTAATGAAGTATTGAACTACACTTAGCAAGACCAAACATGGCATGAATTAAATGACCAAAAACAAAGTTTTAGCACATAAAATAAAGCCCAAAAGACCGCTTAGATGGCATCTAAATGGCTTGAATTCAAAAGCATACACAAATGCACTTTCAAGGAACATACCACACAAGCTTATAAGGCATCAAAGGGGCATCCAAGGCAAGCATACAAGCATGCTAAGGGGACTGAAATGATGCTATAAATGGTGCCAAACCATTAAAATAAAGCAAGTAACGCATGCTATATCCTCACATACTTAAGGCCAACAAGCCAAAATGCAAAGGGGCTATACCAAACATGTCATGGCCGACCAAAATGACTAAGGATAGACCTCAAATATGGCAAAATAAGCACAAAAGCTTCACAAAGCTAGACCTAAAACATGCTTGAACAATGGTTTACAACCTAAGGCATGTTAAGGCCTAAACATGGCATTACAAGGTAGGTATGCTAAGCATGCATGGTGTACCAAAACCAACATACAACAATGCTATTTCATGGCAAAATAAGCATAAATGACAGCCAAGGCATGGTCAACATGAGGCTTAGCTAGGTGCTCATTAAAGAGGCAAAAATGACCCTTTTCAAGGACAATAAAGAGAGGGGGTGACCCTCTCCTTCTTGGGACTTCAAGGCACCATCCTTACCACTGAAATCCCTCAAGATTTCAGTGGTGAGGAGGCCCAAACACCAAAGTCCCGGAGCTCACTCAAATGGCACAAAATGGGGCCTCTCAAGGCTTAAGAGGGGTCAAACACCTCCAAACCACAAAACACTCTAAACAAACTATTTAGAGGGCCTAAAAACAGAACTTTTTTATATTATACACTAAGCTCAAAAATAGTTCTAAGATAGGCAAAAATAGTATGCAAAAATGGGGAATAAAGGGACAAACTTCTTACCTTTGAAGGCCCTCTTCACAAATGAAGCTCCAGCAGCTTCTTTGAGCTCAAAACAGCTCCCAAGCTTCAAGAACAAACCTCTGGCCCTTCAAGAACCAAGAAAAAGTGTAACACTATGTGTTTGTGTGCAATAGTAAGACACAAACACACTTATACACACACAAAGGCCAAATGAGAGAGTGGTATAGAGATAGAATATGTATGAAACCCTAATCCTAGAACTCAAAACCCTAAAATGGCTGTCTAAAATGTCCAACCCCTCAACAAGAGAGAAGGGCTCCTCTTATAGAGCTTTTTGTCTTGTAAAGCTTACAAGACAAGCTTCTAA
The DNA here is from genome assembly GCF_004153795.1 of Camellia sinensis. NCBI lineage: Eukaryota > Viridiplantae > Streptophyta > Magnoliopsida > Ericales > Theaceae > Camellia > Camellia sinensis. The sequence continues at coordinate 103,028 of NW_021030078.1, forward strand.
AGAGAGAGATCCCTCCATACACGTGTATGGAGGGGAGCCAAATGGCAAGACGCTTTACTAAAAATATCTGCAAAAGCACATGAACAGTAGTTGGCATGCTTCAAGATTGCCATTTTGATCAAAATGGAACTGCCGACCGGCCATCTATAGTGCCGGCCGGCCAAACATTTGGCCGGTGGCAACAACAACTCCAGCCGGTGGCCTCTGGTCATGGCCGGTATGTGGTGGGAGGCCTCACAAGGCCATTTCCCTGCCCCTCCAGGCAAAACACAAGTGTTTGGTGCAAAACCAGACACTAAACAGTCGAGTTCGGAGATCCTGAGGCAAGGCGCGTAGCCGAGACCTCCGGGAACTCCAAATGAACACAAACATGGATGATCACCGGGTGTTCAAATGGTGACGTCCAAGTCTTGAGGACGGTCAAAAATGGGGTGTCTACAGTTGCCCCTCTTTGACAGAACTCGAAAGTCATAACAATGACGGGAGTGAATGTCAAAGCCTACGGACGACCCATTTTTGACAAAGCCGAAGACTTAGACAAGCATGCAAGACAATAAAGATATGCGCCCGAAGGCAGGGGCAAAGTGCGAAAGACAATGCAAGGAGCCGAGCATAACTTATGATCATGCAAAGAAAGCTGTAACGAAGCATGACATGCGACAGTTTTAAGCTAGCATACACCAAACTACACTACAATGCAGAAAGGATGAAAGAGAATTATGCAATTCTCAATATGTCTCACTCGGAGGATACAATACCTGTGCGGCTCGTCTGGTTGCACCAGCCTCAAATGAACCGTACATACAATATCGTGCCTGTAAGGAAAACAACTCAATAGGTACGATGTTATTAGCAACATACACAACATGCAAAATGAATGCAAGATGATATGCAATATACAAAACTATGTATAAACAATGCAAATGAAGATGCAATGTCATTGAAACAATGCAAACTATATACAAAGCAATTGAATCATGATCCAATCATGAGCGGTTCGAAACCACACCTATGTCAAATAGATTGATGGAGGTAACAAGTCCGTCTACCATAGAACGGTCTACTGAACTATGAGTAATGTAGACGGACACAAGAACAAGTATTGGGGGGGGAATGACATAAGTGGGGAAACGACCCGCTGGGGAAAGAACTACGATCCTAATGCCGGATGCAACAATTATACTACAATGTAAATGTTGGGGAAATGGCAACGGATATGGCACGCGGGCCAAACCAAATCTTGCCTAGGCAAAGCATGTACGCATACAAGCCACGTCTAACATAGAACGGTCCACTGAACTATGCTTCAACACGAGAAGTATGGGCACATACCAGACCAAGCTCAACATGGAAAGGCGCAAGCCATAAATGGAAGGTGATGCAATGAATGCATGCAAGCTACAATGCAATATCTACAAATATGCAATGGAATGGAAATAGATACAATGGATATGGCCTACGGGCCAAACCAAATCTTGCCTAGGAAGGGCATGTACACGTACAAGCCGTGTCTAACATAGAACGGTCTACTGAACTATGTTTCGACATGAAAAGTATGGGCACATACCAGACCAAGCTCAATCATAGAAAGGCGCGAGCCATAGGCGGAGGTGATGCAGTGAATGCATGCAAGCTACAATGCAACATACACTATATTATAATGATGCATGACAATACAACTATTTACGATGGTGCATGACAATGTATTTTTTTGTTTTTGTTTTTGGGATGCAAATGCATGATGATGCATGATGCATGGAATGCGCGACAACACGCGGCTTAAGATACATGACAATGTAAATGGACTGTGCACATCAATGCACTGAAGGTCTTGCACCTTCCGAGGATTCAAGGTCTCCTAGACCGTACAATACCTGTGCGGTTCGTCTGGTTGCACCAGCCTTAAATGAACCGTACATACAATATCATGCCTATGAAGAAAACAAACTTAACAGGTACAATGTGATTAACAATATGCATATTAATATATTTGAAAATGCGTGACAACGCAAAGCAAGTGGGAAGCACAACAATGCTGTGAAAGCACAGACATGTAAGTGGAGCACGCGGTCTATGCAGGCAACGAAATTGATCATAAACATGCGGTCTACGCAAGCAATGAAATTGAACATAAACATGCGGTCTACGCAAGTAATGGGATTGGTTTCAAGCATGCGGTCTACGCAAGCAAAACATGCGGTCTACGTAAGTAAAACATGCGATCTACACAAGTAATGGAATTTGAACAAACATGCGGTTTACGCAAGCAAAACATGCGGTCTACGCAAGTAATGGAATTGAACAAAAGAATGCGGTCTACGCAAGCAAAACATGTGGTCTACGCAAGTAATGAATTTGAACAAACATGCGGTCTACGCAAGCAAAACATGCGGTCTACGCAAGTAATGAAATTGAACAAATATGCGGTCTATGCAAACAAAACGTGCGGTCTACGCAAGTAATGAAATTGAACAAATATGCGGTCTATGCAAACAAAACATGCGGTCTACGCAAGTGTCTACGCAAGCAAAACATGCGGTCTACGCAAGTAATGAAGCGCAAGCAAAACATGCGGTCTACGCAAGCAAAACATGCGGTCTATGCAAGTAATGAATTTGAACAAACATGCGGTCTATGCAAGCAAAACATGCGGTCTACGCAAGTTATGAATTTGAACAAACATGCGGTCTACGCGAGCAAAACATGCGGTCTACGCAAGTAATGGAATTGAACAAGCATGCGGTCTACGCAAGTTATGAATTTGAACAAAAGAATGCGGTCTACGCAAGCAAAACATGCGGTCTACGCAAGTAATGAATTTGAACAAGCATGCGGTCTACGCAAGCAAAACATGTGGTCTACGCAAGTAATGGAATTGAACAAAAGAATGCGGTCTACGCAAGTAATGGAATTGAACAAGCATGTGGTCTACGCAAGTAAAACATGCGGTCTACGCAAGTAATGAATTTGAACAAACATGCAACATGCAATGAGATGCGCGAAACCGCGCGATGTGTTTTAAACAACGCGAGCGCACAAGACAGTGCGATTGATATGCGATACGCGTGGGGCAACTTTTGAGCTTTGTAAAAGCCAAAAGGATACGAAAAGGATACACCTTGCACGAATTCGAGTGCCACGCACAAAAGACACGACCCGAGGTCACAACGGAGGCCGGTTGAGTGTCGGAGATGCACTTTCTTGTACTTCTTTGAGCTATGAAGACCCAAAACCACAGATCTGACCCAAACAAGGATGCAGGAGGCTCACCGGCCGGAAGGGGAGGCCACCGGCTGTCCATCGGCCATCAATACATTCCACCGACCAAATATTTGGCCGACTGGCCAAAAATTTAGCCGACCGGCCAAATATACCTGAATTGGGGCAGATTCGACTTTTCACCTCGGGTCTTTTAAAATAGGGTTCCAAACCCTATTTTACACATCTTCCTTAGCCGAAAATCCCTTCCCTCTCTCTCTAGAGTATTCTCCTCCTTTGATTCTCCCATTTTCGTGCGTTCTAGCCCCCGTTCCGTCGTTCGATTCGCGTATATCTTCGCGTTTCGAACATTTTCATTCGAATATTTCTTCATTTCGGTGCTCCCTTTGCCATTTCCACCTTTTGGGGCTTATTCCCCTCGAGTTTCTCTCAACCCGCGTGCCCTTTTCACTTCCCGGCTTTTCGGGCCACTTTTTCACCCTCTCGAGTTGACTTTCCGATTGACTTTCCACATTTTCGCCCAGTTTTCCCTTTTCCGGCTATTTTCTCACCATTTTGATATGGCCGACGATATTCCACAGGTCGGGACTCCCCCGGATCACGAGATGGATCCCGGGGTTGAGCTCCTCCCGTTGAGCGTCCGCCCGTTCGACCCGGCGACCTACCGGCCGGCGATTCATATGCTACCTCCTGACAGACTTCGCCAGTTTCAGAGTTTCGACAGAGCGATGCCACCAAAGCTCCTCCTACGTGAGCCTACATCTCACTTATCCTTTGGCGCTTCCGAGGTAACATTCCTCTCTCTGTTTTATTTTCCGCAATGTAGAATATAAAAATTGCCATAGCTGATTACATTCTTTAACTGCTTGACTCAGATACACTAACACACTGTGCACTGTAGTTGACCACAACCATACTGGCAACTGATATCTGTTTAAGGCTGACATGTGCACACACACTGTAGTTTATTGCAATCACACCGATACCCGATATCTGTTTGAATCTGAAAAACTTGCACGCATGCTATATTTGTACTGAATTCTGAATGCCCTTCAAAACTAGGATATTCAGTATTGCCTCGCAATTATTTGTTTTGAAACAGGGAGATTCCCATACCGTCTGTGGGTATGGGAACATTGCCGTTCGGGACTGGTATGCTGAGCTTCCCGGCGCGGTTCGCCACATCGTGGACCAAGCGGGCTTTGGCGCTTTCTGCAGAGGATTATCCAGGCTCACCGTGAGTAGGCCTCTCCTTACTGCTCTAGCGGAGAGGTTGTGGGACACCACCGACTCGTTCCACCTATCTGCGACGGGGGACATGACGATGACTCCCTATGATTTCTCGATGCTCACAGGCATCGGGGTAGGGGGTGATCTGATCCCCTTCGACACTGATATGGACAAGTGGACTGCCGCTCAGATCCATTTACTTGGCGAGGTGCCACCTCTCGCCCGTCCAGGTTTTGTTCGTCACTCCTGGTTTGAGGTGCAGTTCAGGGTCCAGCCCGCGTTGGTGGAGGAGGCTCTGATGACTCCAGAGGCCGTAGAGAGATATGCGCGCAGCTTTCTCATGTTCCTGCTGGGGACGA
>NW_021030079.1:0-10779 GCF_004153795.1 Camellia sinensis
CCGGAATCCTTTAGATTCAAGAGTTTTTCTCCAAATCTCCAACTTTGTATTAACTCCTTCTCTAGTCTCATCCACTAACACTGTATCATTTGCAAAAAGAATACACCATGGCACGTCATCTTGGATATTTCTCGTCAACTCATCCATAATTCAAGCAAAAAGATAAGGACTTAAAGTAAATCCTTGGTGTAACCCTACAGTGATAGGAAATTCATTCGTCTCTCCAACAGGCGATCTAATAGTGGCCACCACCTCTTCATACATGTCCCTAATCATATCAATGTAACCTTTTGTCATCCCTTTCTTCGCTAACACCAACTATATTATATCACGGGGCACTCTATCATATGTTTTCTCAAGGTCAATAAACACCATATAAATGTCTCTTTTCTTTTCTATTACTCTCCTCAAAAGATAGATCCTTTCCACTGTTGACCTGCCAGGCATAAACCCAAATTGATTCTCTAACACCTTTGTTATATCTCGCAATCAGCGTTCTATCACCGTCTCCCACACTTTCATTAGATGACATATTAGCTTGATTCCTCTATAGTTGTTGCAATTATAGACATCTCCTTTATTCTTATAGATTGGCACTAAAATACTCTTCCTCCACTTATCTGGCATGTAGTCAACAAAATTTTGGTAAAAAACCTAGTCAACCAAGCAACCCTTTTTTTACCCAAACACTTCCAAGCTTCAATAGGGATATCATCTGGTCCTAAAGCCTTATTTGATTTCATCTTGTTAAGTGCAATCTCCACTTCAAAGTTCTTAATCCTGTGATAGAACTTATAGTCTTGGTTTATCGTATTATTGGTTGTTTATTCCCCTATTGGCGTACCTCCCGATTCCTCATTTAATAGTTTCTCAAAATAGTTCTTCCATATTTCCTTAATCTCTTCATCCCTCACCAATATCTTTGAATCCTCACTCTTAATGCACTTAACTTGATTAAAATCTCTTATTTTTCTTTCACGCATCTTACTCTCTTCTCTCCCTCCTTACTAGCTAGTCTAGTGTATAGGTCATCAAAAGCTTTCAACTTAGCATCTCTTACTACTTTCTTGACCTCCTTATTAGCCAATTTATAGCTCTTAAGGTTTTCTTCAGTTCTATCTTTTTGCCACTTTTTAAAGCATCCTCCGCAAAGTTTTCCTAGAGCTGGGTCCCATTCTTTTCGACTCTCCAAGCACTTCCCTTGAGATTCTCCTCATACAATTGGACATCGAGTTCCACATAGTGTTAGCATCATCTTCCAAGTCCTAACTACCTTCCTTATCCATTATATTCTTAAATACTTCTAATTTATCTCATTTTAGGTTCCACCATCTTATCTTACGACGCCCATCATTCTTCCTACTCTCTTCAACCTCATTTCTGTCACCAAAACCGTATCCACCATGCACCCTTTCACAACCTAGTTTATCTACGCCTACATAGCCATTAAAATCTCTACCTATAACCAGGTTCTCTCCTACGGGTATCTCCTGTAAGATCTCATCCATTTGCTCCCAAAAAATCCCTTTTAGTTTGACCATCTAATCCTACTTAAGGGGCATATGCACTAATAACGTTCACTATATTCCCTCCAATAACTAGTTTAACTAACATAATCCTATTCCATTTCCTAATAACAGCTACTACATTCTCCACAAGACCCTTGGCAATTAGATTCCTACCCCATTCCTGCGTCTATTCTTACCACTATGATATAGTTTAAAATCGGTATTCTCAATTTCCCTAGCTTTCTCACCCGTCCACTTAATTTCTTGTACACAGGCTATACTAACTCTCCTCCTATTCATAACATCTACCAACTCCATCGTTTTACCAGTTAAGGTTCCTATATTCCAAGTGGCTACCCTAAACCTATAGTCTTGGATTAACTTCTTTACCCGTGCTCATCTAGAAAAATGCGGGAACCTTTGCTCATTTTGCACCATACCCAGCCGTCGATACGACACCCCTTGCTCACTTTTCTTCTATTTATTTTCTCATTCATTTTTTCGTAGTGTCACTACAGCAAATAGCAACACCATATAATTTTTTTTTATTATTATTATTATTATTATTATTTGTTCTCTTCTCTACGTTTTATCCTCAATTTTTTTTATTATTTTTTCCCTTTCATCAATGTTAGCTAGCATCACCCAATACCATAGCAACTTACGAAAGATAATTATTACTATTATTTTTTTTTGTAAACATATTTGTGTGTTAATTTTTTTAAAGAAAAATAAACATAATAACATTTCATATTTACAATAAAAAAAAATTTGACTTATAAAAATTACCAAATGTTACCTCATAGCTATATAAAAAAATTATCATTTTTTCTTTTCACAATCCTATATTATTCTCAAATTTTAATTATCATTATAAAAAAAAGGTCAATATTTCTCACCTTAATAATAAAATTATTAAAAATAAATATAAAAGTGAAAAAATATCAAATCACATTACAATAAATTAAAATTAGATGGTAGGGAATGAAAGATAAAGCAATTATTTGAGAATAATAAACTATTTAAATTTGTCATTTCTTATATCTAATTAAAATAGAATTTTACTTGAAAAAATAAATTATTTGAAAATAATAAAATGCTCAAATAATTTATTCTTTATTACATTAAAATCTATATCGCCATCTTTGTTTCTTTCATTTAAATTATTTTTATTCAATTAAATTACAAAATTAGTTCAAATAAGAAACATGGATATTCTTTCTTAATTTTATTAATTGTTTTTTTTTTTTTAAACTTACAGTGGAAAAAAAAAATACAAAGTCAAAGAAACACACAAAAAAATTACGAGAAATAATTTAATATATAGGTAAATTACAATTAAAGGGTATTAAGTGTAAAGGGTATTATGGTCATTTACACAATCAAGTTAACACTGTTTGGCTTAAATCAATGGGAGGGGAGAATCTTGACAATGTCAAAAAAAGTAAGGAAGATTTTTGTAATTATTAAAACTACAAGGGAGGTTCCTGTAATTGTCAGAAACCTCAGGAAGGTGAGTGTAATTTATCCTTTATGTAATGAAATCACTTGTAAAACTTTATGTACCTAAGAATATTATTTAATAGATTAATTATTTTAAGATTTTGTTTAGCTATTTCCAAATATTACCTTACCATTTATTTATAAATTCTTACATTTTGACCTCTTTAACCATAAAATTTATACAAATAATATTTAATTAAGACAGATCTTTTATAATTTTATTGGTCCAATTGATCTCTATTGTGTAATATTTAATAATAATTTAATCAAATAAAACTCCAACGGATCCATCGACGGCTCAGTAAATTTATCCTATACCTTCTCTTGGGCGAAATGGCCTCAACCAGAGAAATCTTGGCTCTGCCCCTAAGTACAATAGAATTCAATAAAAAAGATTTCCATTTAATTATGTCAAAAAAAAAAAACCTCATGTGATGGTTTCGCTTGTTATGAAAATTCAATCATTCCATCCTTTGTTTTTGGATGATAATGTCATGATCATGTACAATGAGTGGTGGTGGTGGTGGTGGTCAAAATTTTTTGATAATAAAATTTTAATGTATTAAAGATAAATAAAAAAAAAATTTCTTAAAAAATTCAACACATATCACTATTACCAAAATGTTAAATTTTAAAATAATATAACTTTTGACTTAAATGTCGATTTTTAATAAAATTAATATTTTTAGAATTTTCTTACCAAGATTAATTAAATAAGATCCTTGTTGACTAAAAACAAAAAACAAAAAACAAAAAAAAAAAAACAAAAATTTGTTACTGTCGAAATTGATGTAAATAATAACATATAACAAGTTAATTACTCTGTCTCATAGTAAACATGTTTTTCTGGTTCACAATAACATGTTACTCTGACAATATTGTCTAAGAACAAAAAATTTACTTTGCCCTTACTTAATTATGTACCTCTTCCTTAGAGAGTTTATGAAATAAAATAAATTAGACTTTCCTTTTCATCAAACAAAGATTCAATGGATAAATTTTGACTAAATTTCCCAAAAAAAATACAATTGCTCAATACTAGCAATAACCTATTTTGCTTGTATTTTGTACACAAAAATTATCTTTTATTTTCAATAAGTGCTTTAATAATTTTTATTTTTTTCTATCACGGGTGTTAGGATTTTGTCCTACTATGTTTTTGAATTTCACATACGAGCCTTAAATTCGCGACCTCTCTCATATGAAATTTTGAACACTAGCCAATCCTCGGTTGTAATATTAGGTTGTGAAGTTTTGGATTGAAATGATGAAAGTTGCACATTTGTAAAAGCTACATGCATGGTGATGCGGTGCTCTAGTTTGTGTGAAAACTCAGAAAGAGCGTATGCAACAAAACCTGAAAAAATAATAATAAATAATAATAATCACTCTTGTTTTGTTTTCATTTTCAGAATTCATTTTTCAAAAACTTCTTTTTTTTTTATTTTTCATACTTTTTTGTTTTCACAAATTTTTTTTAATATTTTAAACAAATTTTTTTTTTTTGGATGCACCTAACCTAAATACACTTAAAAAGTATAATATTTTTGAAAAAAAAAATTTTAAAAGACGTTAATGTAAATATTAATAATATTATATTTTATTAAATAATTATGAGTACGATTCCTCTTCGTTTTCAATGCACCAATATATAAATCGAAATTGCTCAACTCAATCACCACATGATTGGATTCAACAAACACAAAGTAGAACTGTTGCGATAATTTTGAAGTTGTGTTTGACTTTTTGTACACTTAATCTTATCATAATAAAAATCAGATAAATAAAACTAATATATACCATTAAAGAAAGAGTTATGCTAGAGATCTCAAATGATTTATTAAATTTTTTATCAAATGAAATCCACACACATATAAGTTTATGTGGGTCTCATACTCATATAAAAGATTTGATAAAAAAATTGATAAATCATTTGAAATTTATAACATTTTTCAAAGAAAAAAATTATGTAACCTTAAATAATTTATCAAATTTTCTAACGATTATAAGGTTTTATATAAAAAAAAAAATGAAAAATGCTTGAGAACACTAAAAAGTGATCACTAAAGAGAGCACTAATGATGTGACAGTGGGTCCCGGCCACTTTCTATGCCTTATTTTTATTTTATTTTATTTTTTTTTGTCATTTTCAATGTATTAATGTTATTAGTAGTATAGTTTTTAATGATCTAAATCATTGTTGAAAAAAAACAAGGCATTAGAAATTTAACACCTTGTAAAGTTGCACATATCCCATCGCCAATAGAAGAATTGCACAAATACCAACAGCGCATCATGTATGTACAATTCTCCAAGCCCCATCATCGAAGGGCTTTTAACACTTTTACATTGCTTTAATTTAAAATTTAAAAAATAGTGTAAGAACAAATTCTACTTTCAAATTATACTACTTTGAGCATATAATAACACTATCTGAACTACTTTTTTGCTTTTATTTTTCTCCAAATGTTTATATTTAAGCAAAAAAAAAAAATGTTGTTAGAAATAGTTATCTTTTTGAGGAAAAAGTAATTATCATATTCAACTGTAATTTCAAACAAAATTCATCAGTACACTAGTTTAATTTTTGAATACAGAAAGGTAAAATGGTTAAAGCCCATTGTTAACATGTAAGAGAGAGAAGCAAGAGGTGAAAGAAATTCACAACCCCACTCAATACCCACCTATTATCACATAGACAACAATAAAAATAAAATAAAATAAAAAGTTGTGAAAGGACCATCACACACTTCTGGCCATCATCTCTTGGAATCTCCTATAGGACTCTTGTTTCTCCAACATGAACTTCTCATGGCTATTAGCAATGAACATATCAGCTAGCTTATCAATCTCATTCATATGATCACCACCACTAGATTTCTCATGAACCTTCTCTTCTAGCCAATGGAGGTACCCCGAGAGCTGTGACTCCGCCACGTCATCATACTCTGTAGCAATGATAGAATTCCACGTGGAATCGTAGTACGCGTGGCTCTTAGAAAGCCCATCTAGGACAGGCGAAGGCACGGGGAGTACATGAGAAGAGCACCAATTGTAGTGAAGTCTAAATGAACCAAAGAAGAGTTTGTTCTTGTTCTTGTTGTTCTTCTTTAAGGGGTCAATGAATTGAATGAGTTGGATATCCTTGAGGATTTGAATGAGAATTGACTTTGCTTTCGAGAGGGCACCAGCGATGCGGCACATGTGTGAGAAGATGAGAGTGTGGATTAGGGTTTTGAGCTTCATGGAGCTTAAGGTTGAAGGAGAAGAAGAAGAAGATAGTGGTGACTTCATGGAGAAAGCATTGAGAGAGTGGAAGGTTTTTGAGTGAGATGGAGCAACCATTTTTGTGTGAGGGGTGAGGATGATAATGTGACTTGTTCTAAGTGGGATTTATAAACGGTGTTGATTACCAAATTGCCACTAGATAGTAGGTAATTTAAAGAAAGTACCAACTACTTTGCAGTTCGTGAAGTGGGGTATTTTTCCTTTTACTTTTCTTGGGCTTCCACCATAGGACTGGTAGTTGTTGGGAAATTATTAGGGGTGCAACTCGGGCGGGTCCATGTAGTTATCACAGCTGCACTGGATGTGTGTACGGTCTTGTCTATTTTGTATTATTGCTTCGCAGCTCTTATTCATTTGTTATCTGTTCAGAGGCCTTTGGTAATCCCACGGATTACTGGCCGGTTACGGTGCTACACCACGTCGATAGGCATGGTGTTTTGTGTTTTTGTTGACCATTGAAGGCGTAGTCTGAGCAATTGCAGCCGCCAGTCATAAATTTTTTCCCTTTTCATATATAAGGCCTTGCAGGCGTATCATCATACATCCATCCACCAGTGGCGAGGTATACATCCAGCAAAAAAACAATGACAACATAGGATTCTGAGTGATAGAAAGAGTATTGGATCCTCAATATATAAGCGACATAAAAGTACAAAGCTGTATCAATTATTATGTTGATTTGTATTAGTCCTAATGGCACTGACAATCGTTTGGATACTTGATAAAGTTATTTTACAGACATCTTTATTTTTTTTGTGTTTTCTCATCCAAATATTCCATTATATAATTTGATGAATGAGTGTTTGATAAAAGAGATTGAGAGATGGCTGTTGAGAAATTATTTTTTTATCTACGAAAAAAAACTACCATACCATAATTACGCGACAGCTGTACTGTTGCTAGTATAGCGTAAGCATTGAAAATCCTTTACAAACGAATTAAATTCAAGCAATTACCAAGCGATCTAAGCGTTGAGCGGTTTTCTTGTTTCTTAAACAAAGAGACTTCAAATTTGTCAAGTGTGGAGAAATAGATATAAATTGAAGAGAAGAGAAAGAATGACTGTGGAATCGACGGAGGAAAAGATGGAGTCGAGAGTTGAACAATAGAAAGATAACAATTAATACACACACATCTATTTTACCTATATCTAACTGAAAAGCGCGAAATTGCAATTAAAATGCTATTGAAAGGAAATGCCACTGAAAATAAATGTTCAAAATATATTTATGTTAACTACTCATAAAATAAGCAAAAAATAACAAAAAAAATATTGAAAATCACACTGGTCTTGATTTGAATTTATCACTCGCATCTGGGTAGCACCACTGTAAGGACTCGACGTCAATGGCTATTTATAGACAAAATATTAATAGGAAAAAAATTACCTAATAACTACTTCTATTCTTCCATCTCCTCCATTTCATACTTCATGAATCTTCCTATAACACTTCCTTCAAACCTGCACAACTCTATATATTTGTCGTGCCTATAGTAATATCACTGTCATTCACGTCTGTATACTAATCATCTATCGTCCTTGTCGCTACATTGCTGTATATATCTCTCATGTGTTTTAACTCTCACAGAGTGAGCTCCAGCATGATGGCATGAGGAATATGTCCGTAAGTGACATGATTAACACAGAAATAGTACACATATTCACAATTGAAGTAAATAATAATAAAACTTAATAAATATATATTGTGGATAGCTCAAGTCACATGGTCCAAATGATCCTACATAAACTGAAGAAAGGTAACACAATATTAGTGCATTGAAAATGTTGGGTCCATAACTATTTAGAGTGTACACCGAGCATGACCGATGATGACTTGAGATTTATGGAGATATATCATTATATGTAGGAATCACTATATCTAATTAGAAGTTATATAACTAGATGTATGTGAAGATCATTCTGATAATGACTATTTTTGTATCAATAATGAGCTGGCATAGTGATGGACAGGCACAATTAATTGAGAGCTGTCGATGCTTAAGAATTGTGCTCTTCTTACTTTCTCATCTCTGACTTACCTTCTACCTCTTATTAGTTATTCATCATTTACTAAAGGCTTATATGTTAAGCGTGATATCCACGCGGAGGCATACTCAAAAGTCAACAAGCTACCTCATATAGCATTCTAACTAACAAATGTTAACGTAATAGTGAAAACCAGTGTTAATCAGCGAATAAAAATATCAAAATAAAATTAGAGTACGATCATGTTTGGTATCCCTAACATAATCAATCAATGTATTCTCACTACAAGTAGAAGAGATAGCAAACAACTCCAGGGAATTTTATTATTATGTCATTTTTTTTTAGCATATACTTCAATAATTTTCAATTAGCGGTATAATCTACTTTCCAGTAACTGTCTACAATAAAAGACGTTATATTTCATAGTTTTATGATTAGCCGTTAGTGAGGAAGTGGTGGGGGCTAGGTAATGGAGTACTGTGTTTATCTATGGCCACACATTTCGAGCATCTGTGAATAAAATCGAGTTGGCTTGCGTTCATTCATTAAGATACCTTTACTCAACTGATTCTCTTCTTTACTTCATATCGAAGGTAATTCATCATCGTAAATTTGATAGGGCCACAGATAGTTTAGTGTGGGTCATTAGTAGGGTTTGCGACGTATTATTAGTCGCTTGTCCCTGTAAATTGATGATTGATAACATATATAATATTTGATACCTTTTTTAATGCTCAAACTATGGTCTGAAAGATCTCGTACATTAAACATATTACTTTATAAATTTTACATATCCAGATACGAAATTTCAAGATGTGACATTAGAATTTTGTGAAGATATTCTTAGTTTGATATGATTCCTAATGCTATATTGTTTTGGTTGAGTGTCCCGATTTTGGCGCGGAAGGATTTTGAAAAGGAAAGGAAGGTTGGATGATAACTCTAGGTGAAATGTAGGTTATTTTTATTTATTCTCACATTTCAACCTAACTTTTCCTTTTCCCTTTACGCCAAAATTCCCTTCCTTAAATCTTCAATCACCAGGCAGCGTAAAGTAAATTAAATAACCTTAAGAGTAGATGTTATTAATGAGACTATTTTATGATATCAATCTATTCATTAAAATACGCCTGCTAAGACCGCCATTTTCGTTGAAGAGGAGAGACCTCTAAATGGGCAAGTGAAAGCCAATTTAAAGAGGTGTTGTTTTATAAAGATTTCTACTATTATAACTAGTCCTTTATTTTTATTTATCTATGTTTACAAGTGATAGGGAGCATTCACTTTAGGCTACCAATAATCTAACAAATGTTAACGTATAGTGACACGATTGTTACGTAGTGGAATTAAATGATCACAAATAAATTAGAAATGGACATGTTGTATTCCTAATAATCAATCACTATGAGCCATGTCTCACTCAATAATATAACATTTCTCAGCTGTAATATGAAATATCATTTTAACATATTTTTGCATTAAGTGTTTAATATTTACTTCAACGACTGATAATTATTCAGTAATTTCTTGAAATATACCAGGTGTGGTATTCCATAATTTAATTGATTGACATATGGAGTGTTGGGAGGTAAGTGGGAGGTGAGTATATGTGTATTGAGTTGATAAAATTATATAGAAAACAAGATAAGATTACATCAACTTAATTAAGAAATACGAGACTAACATGTTACTCTCAAGATGGTGTATAATTTCTAGGGTGCACTCCGGGCCCGGGCTCAACACCGAGCAACCCGAGCTCCAGCCGAGTTTTTTTAGGGCTTGGGCATCTATATATCTGCAAAATCTGGACCTGGCTTGGGCAAAATTTGATGCCGATCATCCGCAATTACGGGCCGGGCTTTCAGGGTGGCAGTATTACCAAATCGCCCAATTTTGCTTCCGACAACACCCGAACCCGAATTGAATTTTAATATGATTATATATAATTATATAAGTATAAAATATTATATCCTTATTTAATAAATTATAATAAGACCGGTATATAATAACACTTAGTTAAAGAGTTAGTTTTAATTTTATTTGTTTGTTTATTTCTTTTTTTTTGTTGTCCTCTTCTATTTAGTAAGAGTTAGGTCCTTTAATTGTTTGATTTTTTTTTTTAGTCTTCTAATGTTCCATGTGAGATAAAGTTAGCATCTTTTATTGTCTACCTCTGTAGATACTTCTATCCTATCAGCGATTTCAAGGAAATCTCTTGGGGTTATTCGGTGTAAATTCGGGCAATTTCGGTTTGGCTACACCCGTACCGCTCAAAAATACATAGCTTTCCTGGGCTGGGCTTACTGGGAGTAGCAGCTCTAGTGGTTTCATTGGTTCGGTTTGGGATGCTTGTTGGGCGGTGTTTGGCTGTGGGGCACTGGCCAATACAATTCGGTTGGCGGGTCCGGGCTTGGGCAGACCCAAACCGACCCAGGTGATATCGTTTTTCCATCAGGTTGGTTTGGAGTGCTTAGGCCAAAGACCAAAACTAGT
>NW_021030082.1:18819-84445 GCF_004153795.1 Camellia sinensis
TGCCCACCTACATATATATATATATATACACATACACACAGTGAGCTAAAGCCCAGTAAATAACATTAAGGTAAAGGGGTTAGTGAATGAAATCCGAACCTCTGGCGATGGGACCAAAGGAAGCAGGAAAATGAAGGATGTCTCAGTATTCAAAAGAAAATCAACGGGTTTTGGTAGTGGTCTTCAACGGGTAGCAATCTTTAAGGCAGCAGCAGCAGTTGCCTTATC
This sequence comes from Camellia sinensis, assembly GCF_004153795.1. NCBI lineage: Eukaryota > Viridiplantae > Streptophyta > Magnoliopsida > Ericales > Theaceae > Camellia > Camellia sinensis. Next base: position 19,048 of record NW_021030082.1, read on the forward strand.
TAAATCAATATCATAAGGCAGTGGGTCTAGTAGAAGGAAAATGCTTCTTCATGAAGCTCAAGTGTCAGTTAGAACTGGGAAAGTATTGGGGGTGGATTATGAAGGAAATGAAGAGGAAGTAACGAGTAGAATCATAGAATTAAGAGAAAAGGATATAGAAAGAATTGAAAATTTTGCGAAAGGGGTGGAGATGGCTCAAAATTGATCTATCCTCGAAGGTAGTGCAGGTGTTAGATATTGTTGCCAATGAAGGTTATGTCATAAAATGTGCAAGGATTAGGGAGAAAAGAAAAAATGGGAAAAATAAAGAAGTTGGAGTCTGATAAAAAGGTTGAATTACTTATGATACAAGAGACGAAGATGGGGAGTATGAATGATTGTTTTGTTAGGTCCTTATGGCCATAAAAAAATTTTGAGTTTATGGTGGTGGATTCAGATAGGAGTGTAGGAGGGTTAATTTGTGTTTGGAACCCAGAAGTATTCCAGTTAAAAGATTGTTGCAGTACCAGAAATTTTATTCTTTTTTCAGGTGTGTTTCATCAATCATTTGAGTGTGTGGTTGTAAACTTATATGCTCCAAATGATGATATAAGAATGAAACAACTATGGGATCTGATTATTAATATAAAGCCATTGTTTAATACACCTTGGTGCATAGGAGGTGATTTTAATGGAATTCTAAGGATCAGTGAAAGAAGAGGCTGCACAAGGAGTGACAGAGGGATGAATAATTTTAATGAATTTATTGATCGGATGGAATTTTTAGATATGCCAATGCTAGGTAGAAACTTTACCTGGTGTAATTCTTTTGAAGGTGATACATGGAGCAGGATTGATAGGTTTCTAGTAAATCCTATATGGCTTGAAAAATTTGAATTGAAGCTGTGGGGCCTGCCTAGAAGTATATTTGATCATTGTCTATTATTGTTAATGGAAGATGACAGAAATTGGGGTCCTCGACCTTTTAGATTTTTGAATGCTTGGACACTCCATCCCAAGTTCTTAGAGCTGGTTAGGAGGACTAGGTCAGAGAATGAAATTGAAGGATGGACAGGGTATCGATTTATGAGAAAGTTATATGCATTGAAAGGAGATTTAAAGATATGGAGCACAAAGATTTTTGGTAATGTAGAGAATCAATTGAGGATGGCAGAGGAAGAGTTACATGAGCTGGATTTAAAAGCAGAAGCTGGTCCTTTGTTAAAGTCAGAAACACAAAAAAGAAGAGTGGTAAGAGATTTAGTGTGGAAGTTAAGCAAGAGAAAACAATAGATGTGGTAGCAAAATTCGAGAGTAAAATGGACTCAAGAAGGGGACAAAAACATCAGGTACTTTCATGTAATGGAAAACAAAAGACATAGTCAAAATTTATTGGATGTAGTAGTAGTAAATGGGTCGTGTTTAATGGAGCCTGATATGGTAAGGCAAGCAGTGTTTAGACATTTCAAAGGGGTATATTCTGAAAATTGTAGCAATAGACCAAAGCTTTCTGGTCAGTTCAAGTCTATTGCAAATAGGGATGAAGTGGAGGAACTTGAAACAACTTTCATAGAGGAGGAAATTTGGTCTACTTTGAAGGAGTGTAATGGCAATAAAGCCCCAGGACCAGATGGGTTCAATTTATCTTTGTCACGACCCAAACCCGCCCCTATAGGTTTAGCATCGTAACCGGCCAGTAATCCTTAGATCACCGAAGGCCTCTGAACAGATAAGCATATAATAAGGGGCTAGCGGAAGCAATTATATAAATATAGTTGTCCAATGAGCTGTGCTGACTTATATGAAACAGAATATTTAAAACTTTATATACATAGTCAAAAGTCAATCATACATTATACCCACACACATTAAAGTATCTAAAGTACAGCCAACAGAATTACATCAAGTCATATATATACACAGAACCAACAGAACTTGAACACAAGACACTTTGGGAACCTCCACGTGAGGCACAATGGCTAGCTGACAACAGAACACAGATCCAGACAAAAAGTCTCCAGACTTGAACTCCAGAATGCTCACCTATACATATATATATATATATATATACAAACAGTGAGCTAAAACCCAGTGGATAACATTAAGGTAAAGAGGTTAGTGAACGAAATCCGAACATATCATAAGCAGAAAACAGATCATAGCATAATCATTCTCATATCAGAACATAATAATGGTACATCCCATAGAACACATTACAGAACGTCTTTCGACTAGAGTAACTGGTTCCGGATACCGATTAAACACATATCACCACAATGAAGTGGCTAACGAGATCTCGTAATTACTTGTATGTCATGGACCCGCATTTTCATGCCGTCCCCCATGACTTGGAACTATCTATGGATGCCATAATAGATTTCAAATTTGGGATGTTCGTTCACGTAAATAGATATCATTTCAGAAATCATAGCTTATCACATTTCATTTGGAACATAATTTCATATAAACGTATCTTTACGATAACGTTACTCACAGTGGTTCCAGTAAGCGGTCAATCAATCCTTGAGTCTTGACTTACAATCACAAAATACATGACACAAGCATGTCTTATCATTACACATTCATGTGGCCAACACGGCTTAGCTTACTTTACATAAGTTTCTTGCTTAACACATTGCTCAAAACACACTCTTGAATCTCATAACTTAGTACATTCTTCACTTAGTGTGTTTCTAATCCCTTAGTGTGTTTCTAATCCATAACCTCATTATCAAAGCTTAATTAGGTCTTAGGAATGCCTAAGATGCAATGAGGATGTCAAAACATGAGTTGGAACACTTAGGCAAATTTTTTAAAAATAAGGTCCCTGCTCGAGCATAGACTTCCTCGCTCGAGCGGACATGCAAAATGAGAGGGATCGCTCGAGCGAGACTTCCTTCGCTCGAGCGATCTGCAAACTCGGAGAAAGTATTGGTTGGTCTCAATTTACGCTCGAGCTACAACTTCCACGCTCGAGCAGACATGCAAAATGTGAATGGTCGCTCGATCGCACATTCCTTTGCTCGAGTGATCTGTAAACGACATGGAACTTTTGGGTGCTTGCAATTCACGCTCGAGCGGACTTTTGCTCGCTTGAGCGGAGTGCACGCACTCAGAGTGGTCGCTCAAGCATAAACTCCCACGCTCAAGCGTGGATGCAAATTCTGGAGTTTTCAGATTTGATTACCAAGCTCAAAACTCGAATTCAATCTTCCAAAACACATCTCTTAGGCCCCAAAACTTGAGATAACATAGTAAACTTGTAAAACATGAAGAATTTAGGATCATTTCATAAAATCATGGCCCAAGGTTTTATCAAAAGCTCACATTTTCAACTTAAAATATGATGAATGTTCATGAACACAACATGCATGAATTTTTCTTGTATCCAACTCCTCAAAACATGATCAAACCCCACAAAACAACTTGGAACTTGATGATTTCCCTAAATGAAGATGAATTTCAAACATGCAAGAGAGAATTCTTGGAAATCATGCTCAATTTGTAAGAAAATGGACATGCACGCATGAATTGCAACTCAAACTCTATTCTAGGCTCAATATACACATTCAAACTCATATTCTTGAAGAAATTTCATGTTAAATGACTTAGTTACACAATCTAGAGGTTGTAATCTTACCTAGAGTCTTGAATTAGCTAGGTACTTGCACAATCTTGGTGAATTCCTTTAATTCCTCTTCAATGTCTTCTTCTCTCTCTCTAGAATGCACTCTCTCTCTCTCTTCAAGGTGAAATCTCAGATTTTTGCTCTAAAGGAAATGAAAGAAATGAGCTCAAATGAGCTTAAGGCTCATATGTATAGCTATAATGCTAAAAACACACTAATTAGAATATTAGGCTAACCAAACACGACTTAATTAATAAGACTGAATCAAATTTTAATAACATTTGCCATATGGTTCTAAAAATTCCAAATAACATATCGGTGTAGTCAATTTCGTTTTCAAATGCCGATAAGGCTTTCAATTTACATATTAAAGTGGAAAATCCAAACAGATATTTCTACATGCAACAGATAGAAAGCCAAATATCATGCAAAATACAGAATAAACACATAATTTATTTTAATCCTCTCATTAGCATCATTAATTACGGATTAGTAGCTAATTACGGGTCGGGGTTATTACAATCTTGCATTCAGAAGTGTTGGAAATTGATGAAAGGTGAAATTGTACAACTAATGCAAGATTTTCATTCTAATGGAAAGTTGGTTAAAGGTTTCAATAGCCCATTTATCACTTTGATTCCTAAAAAGGATAATCCAAATGGGTTAGGTGATTACAGGCCAATCAGTTTAGTCAACTCTGCTTATAAGATTCTAGCTAAGGTGTTGGCTAGGAGATTGAAAAAGTTATTGCCTAGGGTGGTTGGAGAGGTGTAATCGACATTCTTGGGAGGAAGATTTATATTGGATGGGGTTTTTGATTGCGAATAAAATAATTGATTGGTGGAAAGTGAATAAGTTGAAAGGAATAATACTCAAGCTTAACTTTGAGAAAGCATACGATTCAGTGAATTGGGACTTTTTATTCTCCTTGTTGGCAAATTTTGGATTTGGTGACAAATGGATCAGTTGGCTGAAGTGCTGTGTGACATCTGCTAGGATTTCTGTGTTGGTTAATGGATCACCTACAAATGAGTTCTCTCCTCAAAGGGGTCTTAGGCAAGGGGATCCAATATCCCCTTTCATATTCAACATTGTTACTGAAGGTTTGAATTTATTACTAGAAAGAGCAAAAGAAATTGGTTTATTTAAAAGGGCCAGGGTTGGAACAAATGAGTTATGTATTTCTTACATACAGTTTGCGGATGACACCATTATTTTCTGTGAGGCAAACTGGGAAGAGATTGTAATAGTAAAGAGAATACTAAGGTGTTTGAAGTTATGTCTGGGATGAAAATTAATTTTCACAAAAGTGTGGTGTGTGGGATTGGTGTTGAGGATAATCTGGTTAATGAGTTCGCAGTAAAATTGAATTGCATGAGTCAGAAGCTTCCCTTGAAGTATTTGGGACTACCTCTTGGAGCAAATCCAAAGAAACTAGTAACATGGCAGCCAGTAGTGGAGAAGGTTAAAAAGAAACTGTCATCTTGGAAAAGGAGACTTCTTTCTTTTGCTAGGAGAGTAACTTTAATAAAATCAGTCTTGGTTAATTTACCTATTTATTACATGTCTATTTTTAAAGTACCTAAGGGTGTGACTAAGAAGATTAATAGGCTGCAAACCGCTTTTCTTTGGGGAGATTCAAAAACAAAAAGAAAAGTGCATATGGTCAGTTGGGAGGTGGTAACTAAGCCCAAAAGCCATGGTGGTCTTGGGGTGAGGAATATTACAAAAGTGAATGATTTCTTGCTCTTGAAATGGTGGTGGAGATATGGGGTTGAAGACAGGTCACTATGGAAATAGATTTTATGCAGTAAATGTGGTTCTTCTAGAGGGAGGTGGTTACCATTTCTGAGGGGTTTAGGTGTGGTTTTTACACTGTGTCAGAGTATTATGAATCTTGCTTATTCTAACCCACAACTAGTGGAGTTCTTTAAGAAAAATGCAAGCATTGTGGTTGGTGATGAGAATAGAATTAAATTATAGAGTGACAAGTGGTTTAGGAATATAATCCTCAAAGAGGAGTTTCCTAGATTGTTTAATATTTCTGTGGAGAAGGAGGTCTCTCTGAACCAAATTAGTCTGAGAAGGAGTAATTCAAGCCATTAGGTTTTGGAGTTTAGAAGACCTTTGTTTGCTTGGGAAATGGAAGAGGTGGGGAGGTTGGATGCTCTGTTGTTGGAGGCCCCAATTGTTAGAGATTCAGTGGAGGATTCCTTGAGGTGGACAACATCTTCATGTGGGTTGTTTTTTATAGCTTCAATTTGGAGATGGAAAGTGGAAGATAGGGACTCCGCACTTAGAATATCTGAGTTGGTATGGGGAAATGTCGCTCTTCCTAAGGTGAAGTTTTTCTGTTGGTTAGCTTGGATTGGAAGAATCAAAGCATCTGTCATCGTGCAGAGAATTGGAGTTTTAAATGATAATGCTAATATTCTATGTTTGTTTTGTAGAAATGAAGCAGAGTCTTTAAATCATATTCTTCTTCATTTCCTATAGACTTGGTTATTATGGTCTGGTGTGATAAAATGGTGGGCAATACCAGGATTAATGGCTGAGGTATTGCAATAGCGGGATGGAGTGAGGATGAAGAAAATGGAGAGAAAAATATAGAAGGTTGTGCCTCTAATTCTGAAGTGGTCTGTGTGGAAGATGAGAAATGAGGTGATGTTTAATGGTAAACATTTGGTGGTTGATGAGTTACTTGAACTGATAAAAACAAGAGTGGTATTGTGGGTGACAAGCAGTGGGAGGGATTTTCAGTTTTCAGTACAAGATTTGGTGGCTAATCTTTAACAGGTCAGATACTGTTTAAAGTAAAGATATTGTTGTTGCTACTTCATACTGCTGTTACTTTCTATTTGGGCCAGTTACTGCTGTTGTGTGTTTTCTATTTTGGGCCAATTTGATTAGATGTAACTCTTAGCTATTCAGGTTCTACAAATTTTGGGTTGTGCATATTTATTCTGTCACTTTGGGGATGAAGGGTTGTGTCTTGTTTTTGGGGATTGTTGTGTATACAGATCTGTGTGTCATAAATGTTGCTGGTTGGTGCAAATTTGTTTGCTGTTGCTTGCTACTGGTGTGTGCTACTACTTTGGGGTTACTCTGGTAATATGTTGATTTTGCTGTTGTGGGGTGCTGACTGATTTTGGTGCTGCTAAGGAGGTGTTTCATATGTGTTGTTATTTGGTGTTATTGTGTTCTGTTGTCTGCTGCTTTTATTGTATTGGTGCTCTGTTTTGGTTTTTTGGTTGCTCTTGATTGGTTCCTCACCAATTTTGGGTCAAGTGCTAGCATATGATTGTGCTTCCTTGGCGGTGCCAACCTAGTTGGGATTGTTGATGTTAGTTATGATGCTTAGTGCACTTCCCTGCTTTGTTGATGTATTTTTGCATATATTTTGCTATTCACATCAATAAATTTTTATTTTGCTAATCAAAAAAATAAATATATATATATATATATATAACACCCAAGTTTCACTTGTAGTTAATTATTACCTTGAAATGAGGATAGTATCTACGATTGCTTCTAATACATGGATGCACACCATTTCTCGGTTAAGGCCTTACCCAATCAATAGACATCATTGTAACAATTTTTAACACTAGCTTAAATTATTTTGAAATTGTCTCTCCGAAATGTTGAAATTTTTCTTGGACATTTCTGTTTCAAATGTCACCGCCAAGAATATACAAAAAAATTGCAACCTGCTCTTGAACCGAGACTTTTCGTCCAGTTTGAAGGCCATAGTTATTTTGTAACAAATTACACAATTGATAAAATACCTCTCCTTCTATTCAAAAATTTTCAAATATTCTTGTTTGATTCTCTTCTTGTAATTCGACCATCCACTTCCACTATGTTAGAAAAGATGTCCTACATGGTTCTTTTATCAAATAATTTGTCGCATATGTAACTGCAACTATTGCCACCGTTGCTAAGAGCATATTCTGTTGCAAATAATGGTTTTATAAGCTTATTTTGGGCTAACTTTGAGCCCAAATTTGAGTGGGTCTCACACGTATTTTGGGGTAGGTCCAAAGAGATGACATGTTCCTTGCCACATGACAAGTCATACAGTGAATACGGTTCGTCAAAACCATTTATGAATGAATGGGCAGTTGATGTCGTTTTCGGGCTCGTGGAATGGACAAATAAAGAATAAAATGTGGGTTTCCTTGTCAGGCTTGTCCCACATTGGAAACTTAAGAGAACTTATATGTGTATATAAGTTTTAGGTGACAATACTTGGGTTGGGCCCCAAGGGGCACCCCAAGTTTCTAGAAGGGAGGAGTCATGGACAAATTGAACCTTGGCTCAAACCACCACACCCGTGCGCGCACCACCGTCCGGCCAGCCAAGCCGAGCCGAGCCGTGCTGGGCACGAGTGTGGGTTGTGCGTCGAGTCGGTTCTAACATTAATTTTTTGGGCAAAAATTTATTTGAATTTTTTCAAATTCTTGCAGGAAATTATTTGAATTTCAAAATTAAATTAATTCAAATTTGAATTCAAATTTTTTGTCCAAAAATTGTGTCTCTTCTAAGTCTAAATTCCACAACAGATTAAATTGTCCAAACAGTTTTTTAACCTGTTTTGCATCGGATAGATTCAATTATTCCCAAACAGATTTAAATCTGCCCAGGCAGATTTAAACAGATTCAAACTGGGTTCAAATAGATCTTGCACCTGTTCTAGTTTGAAATCATACCAGCTGAGGTTTGTTTTCATACCTGTTCGACCCTATAAATACAAACCATCTTCCAGCATTTTTCATTCAATCCGAAATTCTTCTTCTTGCCTTCCTTAGTGCTCTCTTGTATTGATATTCTTCATACTCAGTTTTAGGGAAGTTTTTGAGAGTGCAGAACACAGGTTTTGTTCACTGTACAAATTATTTGGAGTGTTACTACAATTTATGTAGATCATTGTATCCTAGGAGATAGACGCTTTTTATCCGTAAGCACCGAAGCGAAGCGAATCTGTCTTAAGGACAGAGTGTCTCACACACTACTTGATCTAATTTTGTACTTTTCATTTCGGTAAATAAATTCTGTAAGTAATTTATTTTTATTTGTTTGATTTGGTTTCATTTTACACAGAAGATTGTTCCAACAATCTTAAGACAGATTCGAATTATTCTGTTTAAACAGAATTTTTCATTTGTTTCCTTTCTTCTTTTCTTCTTCTTACGGAAATTATTTTCTATAGTTTTACAAATAATATTCTGGTTGGAAAAACAAATAGTAGTAATATATTGTTTATTTTATTTGACAACTAGTAGTAATATACTAGTAGTCATTAATAATTTAGAATATTTATTTATGAAATTGGTTGGAAATTAATTTTGATTTTTAGAAATAATTTCTGAGCTTTCATTAATTAAAATTCTGTTTCAGTATTTTAATTTTTGAAGTGTTACAGAAATTTAATTTTCTGTATAGAATTAATTTGTTTAAATAAAATTTTATTTTATTTTCAAATTAATTGGAAATAAAAGTTACAATTCTTGTTTCTTTCATTTTTACAGAATTTAATTCTATGGTTTTGGTTTAAATTTTCTGTGTAGTATAAAATTCTAATTATAATTTTGTTTTATAATTTAGAATCTTGGCTATTGAAAACTGGTCAAACTAATGTTCAAAGCAGTACTGGTATGGTAGCTGCAATTGCTCCAACCCCTCCTCCTGTTGTGACTGTGCCAATCAATCACGGTGAGAAGCCAGAGAAGTTCTCAGTAACTAATTTTAAAAGATGACAGCAGAAAATGTTGTTTTATGTTATTACTCTCAACCTAACACGTTTCCTCCGTGAGGATGCTCCTACTTTAAAAGCGGATGAAACCGATCGGCAAGTGGTTACTACGGTTGATGCCTGGAAACATGCTGACTTCCTTTGTCGGAACTACATCTTGAACGGACTTGACAAAACATTATACAACGTCTACAGTCTTATCAAAATGGCAAAGGAACTTTGGGAGTCTTTGGAGAAAAAGTACAAAACAAATGATGCTGGCTTAAAGAAATTTATGGTTGGCAAATTCCTGGATTTTGTGATAATTGATTCTAAGACTGTGATACGGCAAGTTCAAGATCTGCAACTCATTCTGCATGACATTCATATAGAAGGCATGTCTCTCAGTGAATCCTTCCAAATTGCTGCCTTAATTGAAAAATTACCACCAGGCTGGAAGGAATTAAAGAACTACCTCAAACACAAGAACAAAGAAATTAATTTGGAAGAATTGATTGTGCGTTTGAGGATTGAGGAGGACAACCGCAATTCAAAGAAGCGGGTTGGTAAGCATCCAATGGAGTCTAAGACAAATCTGGTGGAACATGCTTCAAAAGCAAAGAAACAAAAGTTTTCTGGAGAAAGTTTCGCATAAGGCTCTAAAAGGAGGGAAACTAAAAAGTACAAGTTCAATGGCAAATGTTACATTTATGACAAAGAGGGACATCGGGCCAAAGATTGCCGTAGCAAAGGCAAAGGCAAAGGAAGATCAAGCAAGAAGCTTGCTCAAGCGAATATGACCGAAGTGGACAAAATTTCTAATGGTGTTGATGACATAAATCTTTCTGCAGTTGTTTTCGAGACGAACTTTGTCGAAAATCCTAAAGAATAGTGGGTGGACACTAGTGCTACTCGCCATATTTGTGCCGACAAAAATATGTTCACATCTTATTCTGTAGTGGATGATGGTGAACAACTTTTTATGGGCAACTCCTCGACTTCTAAAGTTGAAGGATAATGAAAGATTATTCTGAAGATGACATCTAGAAAGGAACTCACTCTCAACAATGTGATGCATGTATCGGACATTTGCAAGAATCTGGTCTCCGGATCTCTATTGAGTAAAAATGGGTTTAGGCTAGTTTTTAAAAGTGACAAATTTGTACTTACCAAAAACGGGATGTATGTAGGAAAAGGTTACATGTCTGATGGATTTTTCAAAATGAATGTAATGACTGTTGTACCCTTTATTATTAATAAAAATGCATCTTCTTCTTACTTGCTTGAGTCTTCAAATTTATGGCATGGCAGACTAGAACATGTTAATTATGGATCTTTACGTAGATTAATTAATATGGAATGTTTACCTAAATTTGACATTGATTTAAATCATAATTGTGGAATTTGCGTTGAGGCAAAATTAACTAAAACTCATTTTCATTCAATTGTACGAAGCACGGAGCCACTTGAATTAATTCATAGTGACATTTGCGATTTTAATTCAATTCAAACTAGAGGTGGGCAAAAATATTTTATCATTTTCATTGATGACAATACTAGATATAGTTATGTTTATTTAATTCGAACCAAGGATGAAACTTTGGAAACTTTCATTCAATATAAGAATGAAGTTGAAAATCAACTTGGTAAAAAAATTAAAAAACTAAGAAATGATAGAGGTCGTGAATATGAATCACCTTTTGGTGAATTTTCTAAAGAACATGAAATAATTCATCAAACCACCGCTCCTTACTCACCTCAGCAAAATGGAATTGCTGAAAGGAAAAATAGAACTTTAAAAGAAATGATGAATGTCATGTTAATAAGTTCTGGATTACCTTAGAACTTGTGGGGGGAAGCAATACTTTCTGCTAATTATATATATAATAAAATACCTCGAAAGAAAGAGAATCAAACACCTTATGAATTGTGGCATGAGAGAGTACTATCCTACAAATACTTAAAAGTGTGGGGGTGTTTGGCTAAAGTGGCTATTCCCAATCCTAAAAAGACTAAGATATGTCCTAAAACAGGTGATTGCATTTTCATTGGTTATGCCATAAATAGTAGTGCATATCGATTTTTAATTCATAAGTCAGAACATTCCGAAATGCATGTAAATACTATTATTGAACTTCGGAATGCATCGTTCTTTGAACCTCGGAATGCATCGTTCTTTGAACATGTATTTTCAAATAAAACTGGACAAGAGACTAGTACTAATAAAAGCTATTATGATGCTATTACTAGTCGTGATCAAGAATAAGAGCAAGAGAGAGATAGATCAAATGAAGAAGAGAAACTTAGGCGTAGTAAACGTGCTAGAACCTCAAAATCTTTTGGTCCAGATTTTCTAACTTTTTTGTTAGAAAATTAGCCTTTAACTTTCAAAGAAGTTATGTCCAGTCCTAAGGCTCCTTTATGGAAAGAGGCTGTAACTAGCGAAGTTGAATCCATCCTACAAAATCACACTTGGGAATTAGTGGATTTGCCACCAGGGTGTAAACCTCTTGGCTACAAGTGGATTTTCAAAAGAAAAATGAAAACAGATGGATCAATTGACAAATACAAGGCTAGACTTGTGGTCAAAGGATATAGACAAAAAGAAGGTCTTGACTACTTTGACACATACTCACCAATTACTAGAATAACATCCATTATAATGCTAATTGCCATTGCATCTTTGTACAATCTAGAAATTCATCAAATGGATGTGAAAACTGTTTTCTTAAATGGTGAGTTAGATAAAGAAATTTACATGGAACAACCAGAAAGATTTTCTGTTCTAGGAAAAGAAAAGAAAGTGTGTAAATTGGTTAAATCATTATATGATTTAAAACAAACGCCAAAGCAATGGCATGAGAAATTTGACAAGACATTAATGTCAAATGGATTCAAAATTAATGAATGTGACAAATGTATTTATATTAAAAACACAAACAACAGTTATGTTATTGTAGACACCCCATTTTTGACCGACCTTAAGACTCAGACGTCACCAACTGAGCGCTCGGTGATGTTGCATATTGTGCTCGTTCTGAGGTTACGGAGTCTCGGCTGCGTGCCTTGCCTCCGGACTTCGGGCTCTTTTGTGCTTTGCCCCGGTTTGCAAACCGGGTCCTGTTTTCTCTATTTTTTCTTCCCGAAGGGAGGGAGAGGTCTCGTAGACCATCTCTCAGCGGCCGTAGGCTACGTTTCGTGGTTGTAGGCCATTTTTCCCGTTTGGAGGCCAGTTTCCGATTTTCGGAGCCGTCGACCGTATGCCTCAGTTCGGGACCGCTTAATTACTTCCGTTTGCTCCGATTTTTTGGCACACACCTTATTTCCTCCCTTTTGAGGGACACTGTGGCCCGGGAGACCACCTTCGTGGTCATACGCCACTTCTGGTGCCTAGCAGTCTGTTTTCGAGGCCCCGGACCGCGCGTTTTGGCCCCCGAACCCTTGTTTTGCATCCGTCTTGGCCCATTTTTGGTAGGGACCCTATTGTCATTTCTAGGGAGGTGGTAGGATGGTGGGAGGCCACCTTTTCCCCTGAAAAACCAGTTTTCTCTTTTTCTCTCTCCAAAAGTCAATTTTTCTGATAAAAAGCTGGTTTTTCTCACTTTTGAGCCAGAATTTCTGGCTTTTCATACGACCATTGTGTTGTGCTCATCTGGGAGGCCACCAATATGGGTAGGCCGACCAGTAATTCATCTTGACCCTTTTGAACCTTGCTAAAAAGCTGGTTTTTCTCTCTCTTAGGTCATATTTTCTGGTTTTCCACTATATAGCTGTGTTGCACTCATCTGGGAGGCCACCTTTTTTGGGGTGGCCGGCCAGAAATTCTTTTTGAACCTTTTGACCCCTGGTCGACCGACCAGGGGAGTGACCGGCTGGCCACTCTAACTGCTCGGCCTGCTTTTTGCTTTTTGCCCTCTCTGAATGCATCACAACTGTGCCAGCTGTGAGGCAATTGGACCATCCTCCATACACGTGTATGGAGGATATGTGAAGCCCTTTTGGGATATTTTAGAGACTCTCCTCTATAAAGGGGAGGCTGATCTTCTAGGGCAAGGGTTGAACACCTTTGAAGGCTTACAACTCTCTCTCTCTCTCTCTCTCTCTCTCTCTCTATATCTCTACACTTGAGCTTCCAAACCCTAGTTTTCTTGGACCATTTGCACTACAACCCTTAGCACCACACCTCCTCCATCCATTCCAGCACTATGGGACTGATTTGAAAGGGTTGAAGGTTCAGCAACTTGGTCCAAAAGCTCCAGCTTTGCTGCTCTTCAAGGGTAAGCACATATTTCCCTTAAACTTGCATTTTTTTGCTCCATTGATTAGCCTTACTTTCAAGTATTTATGGACTTTGTAATAAACTAAAAAGTGTCATATTTTGAGCTCCTCTTGAATATTGATTAAGGACACTTTTCTGTTTGAGGTCTCCTACACCCTTGCATACTTTGTCCCTCTTTATAGGCTTATTTTGCATCATATCTTAGCCCTACTTGTGAGCATTTTCGAGATTTGTCATAAACTTGAAAAAGTTTCCTTTTGAGCTTATAAACATGTTTTTTTAAGATACTTTCTCTATTTGGGGTCATCTACCCCCTTTCATGCCTTATTTCCTCATGTTTTGAGCTATGGATGTGAGCACTTGCATTGGCCTTGTTTTGGCCTCTTAGCCACTGAAATCTAGTAGATTTTCAGTGGCTTTGATGTATCTTTGAGCTCCAAAATCATAGAGGGGTGACCCTCTCACCCCTCATTCTCTTTACAAGCATTGTTGGCCTTCCAAAGGGACCCCTTTTTGCATGCTTTAAAGTCATGTTCTAGGCCTTATTCTGAGGGTTTTGAGGTCTGACTTAGCTCTGTCCAAGGCCCTTTTGGCAATATTTTATGTCCCTCATGCATGTGTGGAACAACCCTCCTCAAGACCTTTCAAGAGGACCTTTCATTGTATGCTTTATTGATCAATTTCAGGCCCTTTTTGGTGAGTTTTAGGGCTGTCATATTTGATTTCTAGAGTTGGTTTTGCTATGCTAAGTGTCCATCATATATGTGTTGAGTAACCCCTTGCATGCCCTTTTAAAGGAGCTCATCATTTTCGCACATGTTGGCTGCATTTCAGTGGTTATTTGGGCATATATTGTCATGTTTTATTCACCGTTTTTGGCTGGTTTGATGAGTTCTCATACGCATCATATACATGCCATGTAAACCATGCTTGCTAGCCAAATTTGCATGCTATTTTAGTCCATCATGTTAGCACTTTTTGGCCATGCTTTAAACTAGAAATGTGCATGTTTTGGAACTGCCTTGGCTCTGTCTTTGTACTTTATGGCCAAATAATGCTTGCTTTGCATAGTTATAATTCAATACATATGCCTAGCTTTGAGTTTCGGGGCTTATTTCATGCATCGGGTGCCATATTTCCATGTTTCGGGACCATTTAGCATCATGTTTCAGTGCTAGAAATTACATGTTTGTATGCCATCTTTTATCCCTTGCCATGTTTTGGTAGAGTGACATTTTATGCCTTAGGTTTAGTCCTCGGTATGCGCGCACGTGTGCACGCATTTCGGTTGTCTCTTTTCCATCTCATGGCCACTGATGTGAGTGTGGCTAAGGTCTATTCATGTTGGTGTAAATCCATCGTGCATTATGTATGTCATTTCGGTCCATAGCATTGCGTATGCTAGATTGCATGTTAGAGCATCGTGTATGCCATGTCACATCGTGCATTGTGTATGCCATGTTACATCACGCGCATTGTGTATGCCATTTTGGTACATAGCATTACGTATGCTAGGTTTCATGTTAGTCGCATTGTGCATGCCATTCCACTTGCATGGTGCTTGGAATAGGGTTTAGTCCAAGCGCGGGAAACGAGGGGCGCTTCGTACTCCAAGTGACGAAACGTGCCTCGATTCCCGGTCCCTGACGTTCTTGATTATCTATGATAGAATTGTTCGCTTCATATGTTCATACTTGCATTCATGTCTTATTAAAACGTGCAATTTGGTTTCTCGGCCATCATGCATTGAGATGTGTGATTGGTGGCTCGAGAACCGAGGGCCACGCTCCCTAGAGCTTGTGCAAGGACGGAGAGGAGTGGTCGCGCACACATATGTTGAAAATATATTGCTTTCTTTCATTCTTGCCTTTGTTACAGAAAAACCTGAGTCCAGGGGCAGAAAGTGGTCGACCGACCAGGTTTTCTGGAAGGCCGACCACCTTTTTTGGTTTTCACCATGAGGGGTGGTCGGCAGGGGGTTTCCAGGACAATACCTGGTCAGTGGCTTTCCCAAGGTGGAGTTTTATCCTCCTGGAGCTTTGTGTAAGTTCCTGAAATCAGATGCAAACAATGGCGAGACAAGGCATCGCGATGGAATTTATTAACAAAGCGCATCGAGCATGCATGCATCCATTATTATCCAAAATAGAGCCGGGACAATTCATTTGCATGCCAGTTTATAGCTTACTTAGCTAATTTGTTAGTTAGTTAGTGGTTATGTAATAATTAATTGTAATTCATTATTCATTCGGACTGTATATTATTCGGACCCTCCGAGTGAGGGCAATGTTGTAATAAGTGTGCGTGTGTGTGATGTATGTCTTCCATCCCCACGTCTTTCTCCCTTTTATTTACCAGCTTATGATGGTTAGATTAGGGCATGTTTCAATTAGCATACTTATGCTCGCATGTTTGCATTCATTCATCTGTATTGCATGCACCGGGCTCAGCGCATCATACTAACTGCATTTGTATTTCAATTCCAAATTGAATACGTGTTAGCTGTAGCATCATCATATGCCATGTTTAGAATAACCGAGCCTATTGTAGTTGCATTTTTGCATGTGTTGCATTAGGCATTTCTGTATAGTTAGGATCATGCATGGATTTCTAACATAGCTTCTTTTTTGGCTTGGAGTATTCGGTAAGCGTTTGTGCTTTAGCATTCTTGCATGTGTGTGAGTGACTGCCATGATAGCATGCTTACCATGAGGCTAATT
This sequence comes from Camellia sinensis, assembly GCF_004153795.1. Lineage (NCBI taxonomy): Eukaryota > Viridiplantae > Streptophyta > Magnoliopsida > Ericales > Theaceae > Camellia > Camellia sinensis. Next base: position 35,388 of record NW_021030082.1, read on the forward strand.
GCTTATGTGATATAACTGCCTGAATGCCTGTGGGTGAAGGTTGGGTTATTTGGATTTGAACAATTCATTAAATGCGAGTTTTAAGCCCACTTGAGAGTGGCAAAATCATGTTTTCTAAGCCTATCCGAGGGTGGCAAATCCATGTCTTAGCCTACTTGCGGGTAGCACCATCAAACCATTTTTAAATAAACAAACATGAGATGTTTTGTTCCAATTCAGGCGATCCAGTCTATACTTGTATGCTGTGCGCATCACATAGTAAATCTAGGCTAATAACCGCGGATTAGAACGCGATAATGTTTCAAACTAGATATTGGTTAGTAGAGGGCCGATCTTTGATCTCTCACTTAGCGGGTGGTGCTCACATAGAGCCACCGGTCCCCAATCTATCCCAAGTTCCTGAGCCGAGGCAACTTTGGTGATGACGGACATGTGGCCTTAGGCAACGAGTCAGGGTTTCCTAAATTTTCCCAAAATAAAATATTTAGGTGACGACTCTGTATCTGGAAAAGCAGTCCATGTTTGGCACTTCTTTCAAAAAAATCTATTTTCAAAAACGATTTGCCGGATTTGGACTCTTTGATGATTCATCGGTCTTGCATTGCACTCCGCGAGATTAGATACAGGACCGTGACACAAATTGAGTCCAAACTGTAGTGAGGCCCGAGGGCGCGTCTACAGTTATATTATGTTTTTATGTGGATGATATGTTTATCATAGGTAGTAATAATGACATGATTAAAACTACCAAGAAAATGTTGAATAAACATTTTGACATGAAAGACATGAGGATTGCTGATGTAATACTTTGTATGAAAATTACCAAAACATTAGAAGGTTATGTTTTGTCATAATCTCATTACATTGAGAAAATACTTGACAAATTTAGCAAAGATGATGATCATATTGCTAGAACACCTGTGGATGTTAATTTGTTTCTTTCTAAAAATGTTCAGGAAAATATTTTTCAATTACAGTATACCCAAATTATTGGAAGCTTAATGTACTTAATAAACTACACTCGCCCGGATATAACTTACGCAGTAAGTAAATTAAGTAGATATACGAGTAACCAGGAGTAGAACGCTGGAAAGCAATTATAAGGGTTCTAAGATACCTCAAATTTACTCGTAACATTGGGCTGAATTATACTAGATATCCAACAGTACTTGAAGGATACAGTGATGTAAACTGGATATCAGATATTAGAGACTCAAAATGCACCAGTGGGTATGTCTTTACTCTTGGTGGTACAGCTGTATCTTGAAAATCTTCCAAACAGACTTGCATTGCTAGGCTTATTATGGAATAAGAATTCATAGCTTTAGATAAAGCTGAGGAAGAGGTAGAATGGCTTTGCTACTTTCTTGAAGATATTCCAATGTGGCCAAAACTGGTGCCTGTTATATGCATATATTGTAATAGTCAATCAGCAACTAGTAGAGCACAGAGTCATATGTATAATGGTAAGTCACGACACATTCGTCGTCGACATAACATTGTGAAACAACTACTCTCTAATGGAATTATTTCCATTGAATATGTGAAGTCTAAAATCAACATAGCAGATCTACTAACCAAAGGGTTAGCAAGAGAGTTAGTTAAAAATTCATCAAGGGGAATAGGACTTAAGCCTATTAAATAAGAGTTACCATATTGGAGATCCCAAGATCTAGGTTCAAAAGGACAACCGAGTTATTTATGACTCATAAGGATCATTGGGGAGTCAAACTCCTACCCATTTCTATGATGAAATAGTGATGTCTATAACGTTTTAGGTTAAGTAATATTTTTAATGATTCTTATACCTAGGTATACCTAGTGGAGTATGGCAGGATACTCTTCATAAAAATCACCTATATGAGTGTGAACTGGGTCGGTTTTATGAGATTTGTGAAGGGTTACAATTCTCTAGAGCACTCATGAAAGACCAGGTTGTTCAGAGCCAAAATGAACACAATAGTGAGAACTAAACTGTGTCTGAGGATATATTGTGTGAGTTCTATTGTCTTGGTTTACACAAATGGCTGAATAGTTCAAGACATCATGTTCACTTGTTAACTATTAAATTCAATAGTGTCTAATGAGGGAAGGTTCAAAGCCAAAAGTTACCTATCATTTGCAGAATATTTCTAATTTCTGTACTCTCTGTAATGTGATCATGTTGTTGCATTTTCTTTCTGTCAAATTTCATTCATGCGGGGGATTGTTGGAAATAATGGTTTTATAGGCTTATTTTGGGCCAACTTTGAGCCCAAATTTGAGTGGGCCCCACACGTCTTTTAGGGTGGGTCCAAAAAAGTGACGTGTTCCTTGTCACATGACAAGTCACACGGTGAAGACGGTTCGTCAAAACCATTTATGATTGAATGGGAAGTTGACGTCGTTTTTGGGTTTGTGGAATGGACAAATAAAGAATAAAATGTGGATTTCCTTATAAGGCTTGTCCCACATTGGAAACTTAAGAGAACTTATGTGTATATATAATTTCTAGGTGGAAACACTTGGGTTAGGCCCCAAGGGCACCCTAAGTTTGTAGAAGGAAGGAGTTATGGACAAATTGAACCTTGGCTCAAACCATCACACCCACGCGCGCACCGTCTTCCGCCCGACCCAGTCGAGCCGAGCCGTGCCAGGCACGAGAGTGGGTTATGGGTCGAGTCAGTTCTAACATTAATTTTTTGGACAAAAATTTATTTGAATTTTTTCAAATTCTTGCAGGAAATTATTTGAATTTCAAAATTAAATTAATTCAAATTTGACTTCAATTTTTTTGTCCAAAAATTGTGCCTCTTCGATGTCTGAATTCCATAACAGATTAAACTGTCCAACAATTTTTTAACTTGTTTTGCACCAGACAGATTCAATTATTCCCAAACAGATTTAAATCTGCCCAGTCAGATTTCAACAGATTCAAACTGGGTTCAAACAGATCTTGCACCTATTCCAGTTTGAAGTCATACATATTCAGGTTTGTTTTCATACCTGTTCGGCCCTATAAATACAAACCATCTTCCAACATCTTTCATTCAATTCGAAATTCTTCTTCTTACCTTCCTTAGTGCTCTCTTGCATTGATATTCTTCATACTCAGTTTTAGGAAAATTTTTGAGAGTGTAGAACACAAGTTTTGTCTGCCGTACAAATTGTTTGGAGTGCTACTACAATTTGTATAGATCATTGTATCTTGGGAGATAAATGTGTTTTATCCGTAAGCATCGAAGCAGGGAAAATCTGTCTTAAGGACAGAGTGTCTCACACTCGACTTGATCTAATTTTGTACTTTTTATTTCGGTTTACATAATTTATTTTTATTTGTTTGATTTGGTTTGATTTTATTTATTTTACACAAAAAATTGTTCCAACATATTATTATTTTGTTGGGTTTGCAATGTGCTGCCTTTATCTTCATCTTCAGTATCTTCATCATCATGATCATCATTCCATTCATCGTTACTACTGTTACTCATCTCCAAAATACCTACTCATTTAAAGGCTTCTTATTTACTATTACAATAATGAAATGAACAAACAATAGTACAATAATGAGAAAGAAATAAAAGCTTAGGAAAGCCACCCAGAGTTAAAGGAATTGGTGGCAAAGGTAGATGTGGCTTGGGCGAGCCTAGGTTTTTGTGGTGTGGTGGCAAAATATTTTTTTTAAAAATTCTCAGCTTGTGATGTAATTTGTTAGCAAGTGTCTTAAAAAACACTTGTTAATAACATTAAAATGATTGTACGTTCTTTGTAAAAATACACGCTATAAAAAATATATAATCATTTTAAACTTTGTCAACCAAAATTTTAAGGGCAACCGGTGCCAAGACTTCCTATATTATTTTCTTTTGCATGTATTTTAAGAAGTTTTTTCGTCCAGGCTAAAATAGCCAAAAAAGTCAAAAAGTCAAAAAGTCAACCCACTTTCCAAACGGAGGCTCAGTGTAATTGTCTCTAAATAATATACATAATATGACAATTCTATTAAAAATAGGCCTCTCAAATTGAAAAAATTATTGATTAGTCCTGAAAATATCCTAGGCCAATCATAAATCCTCATGTCCCTTTGTGTTTCTTAAGCACCCAACATAAAATCGTGAATCTTATTCTTTTTACTAATCACAATACATATGTTGCACCAACCAATAACTTCTCCATAAATTACAAGCAAAGCACCATGAAATCTCTCCATCAATTGCAAATAATCACAAGGGGTCTCCAAAATATATATTTGTCTCTTAGTAAATAATGAAGATTGAAAGAAGATTAAGACTTACGAAATTATAATTATGAAAAATTGGAAGATTGAAAGATGAGTGAGAGTTACGAAATTTTTATTACGAAAAACTAGAAGACAAGGGAGAGACAGAAAATTGTTTTCATTTATTTATTTATTTAAATTATATGTCAACAAATAATAACGATGATGGTTACAGGGTAACGGTAGGCGTATAACAAGTATATAAAACTTGTTTTTGTTATTTATTAAAATTAAATAAAAATAGATGCAATCATGTCATGAGAAGAGCATCAATTGTCCAAAAATTTAAAAAAAAAACAACAACAATAACAACTCGACCCCACATAAACTCCCATTTATTTGTCTTCCATTTATTTTATAGCTCTCAATTATTATTTGTTTAGTACAAAAAATAATAAGTGAAAAATATTATTGTACCAAAAATTTCAAATTCTCTTTTATATATTTTATTGCTCCTAAATTATTTGCTTAGTATGAAAAATATTATATTATTGATCCAAAATTTTCAAATAAAAAATAGGCAATTAAAATTTTTGATTATATACAGAGAAGCAAATATTTTACATTTGATAAATAGGACGCTTACTACTTGACAGATATGCAATATATAATATGTTTATTTATTTAAATTATATACTCATCCCATGTGTCAGTCACCAGTGTCAATAATTAAACCAATTAGGCAATTTTAGTTACACGATCATGTCATATTTGTATTTAAAATAATAAATAATCTATTCTCAAAATTATATTTATCATCAGCATTTAATAAAGAAAAATTTAAAAACAATCTTAATGACAATTGTTTTTTTTTTTTTTTTGAGAGAATATGCAATTACACAGAAGAAGACGCCTCAGACATCACCAACGCCATTAAAGAGGACGGAACCTCCTCCATCCAAATGCGTGGCGACTCAAAATCAAAGGCTAGCCTACTTAAACAATGGGCTACCGAATTGCCATCTCGACAGACATGCGAAACTTCTGAAGAAAGGAACCTCAACAGGAGCGCTTGAGCCACATCTACAAAATGACCATAGCAAGATAAGTTATCCGCCTTTCCTTGAATAGCAGCCACCACATTTTGAGAATCACCTTCCAGATGAATATGTCCCAATCCCAGATCACAACCCAATTGAAGAGCTTTTATCGCACCCATAGCTTCCACACAATCAACATCCTCCATATACTGGATCCGCTCAACCATAGACGCAATGACTTCCCCATGACAGTCCCGAATAATAATGCCAACACCAGCACTGGCATGGGCCGTCCAGGGACACACTAGGGATGCTTTCCAACTTCGCCAAACATTCTGCAATTCAAGGATATCTTGATGAGGTTTATGTTGAAGTTGTTGAAGATGACTCAACCACATTGACTATACGATCAAGTGTCTTGCCAAGTAGAGCTGCACCAGTAAATTTCTTCTTTGTGTTGCCCTTGGTTGATGAATCATCAGTGTTTGATGGACGTTTTTTATTTAAATCTGAAGGATGAACCACCTCCAAATCTGTGGGGTATGGAATTCCTCCTGAGCTAGGGGTGTATGCCCATTCTCCTGTAGTAGCTGCATTTGAGAATAATATTTATGAGTCTTTAGTGAATTGCAATGACATACACTGAAATTTAGCAGAATCAGGATACCTTTGCAACAATTACAAAGAAAAATTTAACAATTTCAAGTAACAAATTTTGGTTTGTTAAAACAAAAAACAAATAGAATATGTACATTAAGCAATTCACTTACCTCCAATTTCTTGGTCCACCACCCATCAGATATAGATATAGCTCCAGTCAATGTATCACAGCCTAAGCCTGTCTCACTCCTTAACAAATTATTCCATAAAAGCCAATCTTTTTTCAACACATTCCAATGATTTTTTATTTGTATTTGTTGGTATGCTTTTCTATTCATACTTTTAAACTTAGTAATCACATTTTCCTACCTGACCCTAACTATCAAGTCTGTGTCCAGCCTTCACTTGCTCAACACAAAGCTTAATAAAAATTTCATTTGATTTTACATCTGTAACATGCCCGGGGGATACCCGTGCGCGTTAAACAGTTCAGACCCTCGATCTCTTTGATCTAGTTTCACGAGTGCAATATGAAATGTAGATGAGAGTCCAGATTTGACAACTTTTATTGGAAATCCATTTTATTGCAATTTTGGCAAAAATGGACTACGTTATCAGATCTCAGAGTCGCCACTTAATATTTATTTTGGAAAAATTAGGAAACCCGTGACTCGTGCCTAGGCCACTGTTCGTCGTAACCAAGGATGCTTGGCTCGGAACCTTAGGTATAAAGGGGGAAGGTTATTAATTGAGCACTCCCGCTCACCCGATCAAAAGATCGGCCTTTACTAACCATGATATGAATTATATTTACTTATATGTTCATGTTTTGATTATTAGGCTGACATTACTATGTGATGTGTACACACAAGGTATAGACTAGTTTGCTCAAATTGGAAGAATTCAATTTCATGTTTGTTTTTCGAAAAGCGGTTTGAATTTGCCACCTCAAGTGGGATTAAAGTTTGTGAATTTGCCACTACAAACTGGGCCTAAAACGTACATTTGTTGAATAATTCCAATTCAAGAAGTCTTCATCCACAGGCATTTAAATAGTTTATCATTTAAGTAATTAGCCTCATGGTAGGATGCTAAACATAATAAAAAAATTATATACAAGTGGGATGCTAAAGCATAACAACTCACATATTTACCGACGTCCCACGAATAGCTACAAAACAAAGTTAGTAAAATATGCATGATCCTATATACAGAATCCTAATGTAATACATACACAAGAGGAATGCTTCTAAAGATCTGTCTTCTAAAACATGACATGTGAAATATTGCAAAACATGCGATAGCGTACGCAATCATGTAATAATCAATTAAAGCGCAAAGATACAAATTTAGCCGGATCTAGGCATGAATCATGAATGCAAAGCATGGATATGCATGGCATGTTAGATATATACATATGCGCAGTTAGGGAAAACGATTAACGAATGTGATAGAAAGAAATGGGGTGTGGAATTATTACAACATTTTTAAATATTACAAATCTGAGAGAGATGAATAAAATAAAGATCCTTACAAACACTCAAAATAAAAATAAAAGTTTTAAACCTCAGGCCATTCATTAACTAGCAAATATCCATGTGTCTTCAATCCAGCAGGCCTGCACACCTCAGTCCATGTATTCATCTTCAATGGAGGGCCCCGCCTTATAAGCCATTCCACCAGTTTTTGAGTTTCAAGAAGGGTACAACTCCACAAAGAATATAGTCTTAAGACCCACAATGATCAAGACAAATACATTCAGTACAAAATTAGCCAACAATGCAATTGTGGCTTGAGTTCAAGGCTTGGCGGGCATTCCCAGGTTCAATAGAATCCTCACCACTTACTCTTTCTGATGTTAGCTTCTGAAATTATAGATCTGTCCAATATTGGAGGCCAACAAAGCTTAACAATGTGCAAACTTGTTGATCTGAACTCGAAAGTGCTTTGTGTCAGTTGGAGATTTTATGACCTTTACGGCACAGAAGAAACAGCGCCAAGCAAGAGCTACGCGCACAGGCCAGGGTCGAGATAGAACTACCGGCCATGGCAGGTCAACCAATGACGAGTTGGGCTGATGATGGAGTGAGTTAGCGGCAACTTGGGTCACGTTTTTGGCAGTGCCTTGAGCTGCGGCGCGAGCAGTGCATACAAATGGCGGGTGCAAAGGGTGCTGGGCAAGCTAACGTCACACTGAGTGTGTGTGGTCGGTGCTGGTCAGTCGCGGTCTAAAGCAGCGTCGATATCGCAAGGGTTGGAGGCGAAGCGTGCGGGTCAAGCGAGTTGAGTAGTCGCGCGCATAGGACAGTGTTGCGGCTGGCTCGTCATTGGTTGACCTGCCGTGGCCGGTAGTTCTCTCTCGACCTTGGCTTGTGCGCGTAGCTGTTGCTTGGCGCTGTTTCTTCTGCACCGTGAAGGTCGCAAAATCTCCAACCGACACAAAGCACTTTCGAGTTCAGATCAACGAGTTTGCACATTGTTAAGCTTTGTTGGCCTCCAATATTGGACGGATCTATAATTTTAGAAGCTAACATCAGAAAGGGTAATTGGTGAGGATTCTATTGAACCTGGGAATGCCCTCCAAGCCTTGAACTCAAGCCACAATTGCATTGTTGGCTAATTTTGTACTGAATGTATTTGTCTTGATCATTGTGGGTCTTAAGACTATATTCTTTGTGGAGTTGTACCCTTCTAAAACTTGAAAACTGGTGGAACGGCTTATAAGGTGGGGCCCTCCATTGAAGATGAGTACATGGGCTGAGGTGTGCAAGCCTGCTGGATTGAAGACAGACGGATATTTGCTAGTTGATGAATGGCCTGAGGTTTAAAACTTTTAGTTTTATTTTCAGTGTTTGTAAGGATTTTTATTTTATTCATCTCTCTCCAATTTGTAATATTAAAATATTGTAATAATTCTCCATCCCACTTCTTTCTATCCCATTTTTTAATCGCTTTTCCTAACTGCGCATATGTATATATCTAACATGCCATGCATATCCATGCTTTGCATTCATGATTCATGCTTAGATCCGGCTAAATTTGTATCTTTGTGCTTTAATTGATTATTACATGATTTTGTGTACTATCACATGTTTTGCAATATTTCACATGTCATGTTTTAGAAGACAGATCTTTAGAAGCATTCCTCTTATGTATGTATTGCATTAGGATTCTGTATATAGGATCATGCATATTTTACTAACTTTGTTTTGTAAATGTTCGCGAGACGTCGGTAAATATGTGAGTTGTTATGTTTTAGCATCCTGTTTGTACATAATGTTCTTATTATGTTTAGCATCTTACCATGAGGCTAATTGCTTAAATGATAAACTGTTTGAATGCTTGTGGATGAAGATTTTATTGTTTGAATTGGAATGATTCAACAAATGTACGTTTTAAGCCCAGTTTGTAGTGGCAAATTCACAAACTTTAAGCCCACTTGAGGTGACAAATTTAAACCCCTTTTCGAAAAACAAACATGAAATTGAATTCTTCTAATTTGAGCAAACTAGTCTATACCTTGTGTGTATACATCACATAGTAATGTTAGCTTAATAATCAGAACATGAATATATAAGAAAATAAAATTCATATTATGGTTAGTAAAGGCCGATCTTTTGATCGGGTGAGCGGAGGTGCTCAATTAATGACTTTCCCCCTTCATACCTAAGGTTCCGAGCCAAGCATCCTTGGTTACGACGAACAGTGGCCTGGGCACGAGTCACAGGTTTTCTAATTTTTCCAAAATAAATATTAGGTGGCGACTCTAAGATCTGATGACGCAATCTATTTTTTACAAAATTGCAATAAAATGAATTTTCAATAAAAGTTGCCAAATCTAGACTCTCATCTACGTTTCACATTGCACTCGTGAGACTAGATCAAAGAAATCGAGAGTTTAAACTGTTTAACGCACACGGGTACCCCCTGGGCATGTTACAATTTCTGGCGACTCCATTAGGGATTTAGAGAACTTGATTCGAACCTCATGATGTGAAATTTTATCTACCTATATATGTTCTTTGCATTGCATTTACATTGGTGCACTTAAGTCACTGTGTTTGCCATTTGCTATCCTGGACGGTTTGCCGGAAGCTTGCCTAAAAGCTTGTCAAAAGGCTGACCGGTCATGGGCTCTGCCATGTCGGGAACACAACCCTTGGATCTGGATTACCGCTGTACTGTTTGACCCTCCTTTCACTTCTCGGTGTTAGGTGTAAGAGGTATATTAGGTACTCTTGCTGAGGTACCCTGTTTTGACCATTCAACCTAGTTGCATATAGTGAAGCTATAGTAACTGTTCCAAACTAGGACAAGATGCTCGCCCGAATACAGGATGTTGTGATACCACTTGTTTGAATAGTAAAATCGTTGATCACTCCAAAGCTAGGAAAGGGAAACCCTAAACCTCTCATAGGGGTGTTTTGAATGCTTTTGTGCAAAATGTGAACTCTTTGGGAATGTATGATGCAATCCTCAAAGACTCTTAATATTGAGGCAATTCCTTTCAAACTTGATGGTCATATCAGAATCAGATTTGGGTCAAAATTTAGGGTTTTGTGTTTGATATGGGCGAATTTTCAGCAAAACCAGAGCCAGGGCCAAATCGTATCTTGCTTTGTTTTGACCAGCACACCCGGTATCCCAATCTGATGAGACATTTGTTATTAATGCTAGGTTTTGTCTGAGCCAAAGAAAGAACAGTACCAAACTCAGTAAAAGCCAAACCCAATCCAACCCGGAAAGCCTTAACTCATCATAATCCATCTAATTCCAGAAAAAACCCACTCAGCAAAGGTCCAGTCCATCCAACCCACAAACAACCAGCCTAACTCAGGCTCAAGGCAGAACTTTCACCCCTTTCCATATGAGCTTAACCAACGCACTAAAAATCCTGATAGAAAGAGGGTATCTCAAAGCCCTTGATCCTCAACCTCTGCCTGACCCACTCCTTGCCAGACATAACCCCACTACGTACTACGTGCATCATCAACAGCGTAGTCATGGCACCAATCATTGCTACCGCCTTCGTCATGAGGTTCATAATCTCATCGACAACCAGATAATAGCTTCACCTCAAGACCGCAATGTTACCACCAACTCAGTTTCCATTCATGACCAAGTATCTCCTCCCTACCTTAATCTCATCCATATACTCCCATTTACCTACAATCCCAGCATATACATCACCCTGGCCCATTTACCCAAGCCTGAGGTGTTTATTCCCGAAAGTACTGATTTGTACATGATGGATGCACTCAATCCGGTTCAGGTATGCCAAGGGCGCCAAATGGGTGAGCCCACTACTGTTGAGATGTTGGGAATGTTTGAAAATCTTCAAGGAACAGTGGCAGATTTAACATTTGGAGTTTTGATTCCGTCAAAAAGCTTTCCAATCTTGGGGCGAGCCACAGTTGAAAAGGGCCAACCTGAAACTATCTCAAGTCTGGGTGATGACAGATCAACAACAAATGGGCCTCACTTCGATATAGCCACCCAAACCCTTGGCCAAGCAAAAGCAAGTGGCAAGAACAAAGCCGGGACAAGTATGGATCCTTATGCACAACTTCGGTGGACTATTAAGACTTTGAAGGTCAAAGGGTTGAACAAACAACAAGTGCTTGCAGTTGTTGCAAAAACTATGGATTACAATTTTGTCATTCAAGATGAGAGAATTTTGAATTAGGGAGACAACAATGAAAATGGATGCTTTACCTGAAGCACCCATCCTAATCCCAAGCCTATGAATACTCGACCAACTCCTGCCACTCCATTTGCAAATATTTCTAAACCTAGTGCTTCTTTTTCCCCGAAATGAACCTTCACCCAACTCTATATGAGCCCAACCCTTGCCTTGAAGGTATTGATGAAGGAAGGGTATCTTAAACCGCTCAATCCTCAACCTCTCCCTAATCCTCTCCCACCTACACGAATCTACCCAATATTGCACATTCCATCAGCAGTATGATCACCATACTGATCGTTCCTTTCACCTTCGCCATGCAATTCGAGACCTGATTGACAATAAGGTCATCACCCCACCTAAAAATCCCTAAGTTGTCAATAAACCTTTCCCTAACTACAATAGATTGCCATCCCATAGCGTAAATCCTATCCACAACTTGCCAACAACCAACCATTACCCTTACCAACACATCATACCCGCCAATGAGCCCAAACCCATTGTGTTTATCCCTAAACCTTTTGATTCTGATCTGAGCAATAGGAACAAGATCTTTGAAGAGATGGAAGGTTTACTCGATCTTGGTGAGTTCAAGCTTGATGAAGCAGTAATACAAGCACTGGTGGTTGGAATGATAAATCTTAGTCTCAGCTAGGGTAATTGTTGAAAACACTTGGAAAGGGCTTTTTGAACTCAGTTTAAAAGTCTAAAATCAATTCTGCTGGGTGTGGATGTTAGGAAAGTCTGGATTTTCCTGTGTGCTACTTGAAGTTGCTTTTGAAATTCTATAGATGGACTTGGAGAAGGAAAACCTCCTTCTGTCTCAGAAATGCTTATTTTGTTTTGAGTTATGTCCTGCAAATAGTTATGTTGTGAGTTTTATTTTCTTTGTCTTTTCTTGCATTGTTGGGTCAGTTGAGTCTTTTCCTCTGAGTTTCTCTCATGTACCCTCAGGTCTTTATCTTTATAAAAAGTGGAAGTCAAGTTTCTGATCATTTTATTGTGACTATAGGGATGCATGTTTGATCTTTTGAAAAAAAAAAAAAGCTTTGAATTTGTTTTTTGAATGAGATTCTGTTAAATGTTGAGAAGGATCCCCTGAATGGTTTGAGTGAATTCTGACTTATCAGGCACAAAGTCATTCATAATTTCAGAAACTTTAAGCTGTTTCTTTTGCAAAACTTGCGAAGATAAGTTCAAGATTGTGTGGTATTTTACATTGACCTGGGGATTCTCTTCGCCATTTGATGATCATGTTGGCAAGTACAAGGAGGCTTTCAGACCTCACAAATCATAGAATTTCTTCCCTGGTGTTTTCATTATTTCAAAGAGAAAAGGATAAAAAGAAACCAAAAAGAAAGAGAAACAAAAAAGAGGAAAAAAGGATAAAAAAAAGGAAAGAAGAGAAAGAAAAAAAAAAGAAAAAAAAGGAAGGGGACGTCAACCATTAAACCAGGGGCATTCATTGGGATGAAATCTAATAAGCTATGATCCATTGGAATGAATCCAAGCAATTGTAAGGAAGGGAACTTCTGTCTGAATTCGGGAAAGCCAACGCGAGGAAGTACCGTATTGCAAGAAGAACCAACTTTGAAAATGGAGCAAAAGAAAGGAAGACGGCATGCGTAAAAGAATGGAGAACCAAGCTCAAATCAAGGTGAAGCCAGTTCAAGTGTTAGGGCAATGATGACCATTGATCAAATTCACTACAAATGTTGTAATGCTACCCTTGAGAGGCTCGCTAGGCCAAAAACCCGAAAGGGCGACCTAGACAAAAGTTAGAGCATGAAAAATGAGAAACCAAAAATATAGCTCGTAAGGTTGAAAACCTTGAAGGGGAGACTTTGGCAAAAGTTAGAGTGCAAAAGGAGAGTGTCAATACCCGAGTGAACCTCAGTCATGAACTAAGTTGACCTGACTCCCATTTTTGGGATAGGTAGGCAACTTCATCCTGAAGTTCGGTTTTAACCATATCTATCTCATTCATCTCAACCCAATCATGTTGCTCGATTCACGTCGTCAGCTTCGCATCAATCCATGAACTACATCGATTGCTATGCATATCATATACTTGTGCTGGGTAAGAAAGAACTAACTTGAATCTACAAGTGGAGCAATTTTTGATACTTGAACTTATCAGTAGAATTTCTATCTTGAGAAAAATAGGAATCAAAATCGAGTTTTAAAGGGAGCATAAGTAAAGCTAGGGGCAATATGAATGATCAGTTACCTTGAGTCTTTTTATGCTTTTGGGTCAGTTGTGAATTCAATTGTGTCGTGCCCGGAGTTTGTTTCAGTATGTGCTCTTCATTGAGTCAACATAACATGTTTGTCGCTCAAAAACGCTCTTCATCGAGTCACTCTAGCGAGTTTGTCGCTTAAAAGTTCAACAGAGTGGCATGGTCAAAATTCCATACACGAGTGTTCACTCCAAACTCAAAAACAAGTCCATCTGTGGAATTCATAAACAAATTGAGAGTGCCCATACAAGGGGCAACGCATTCATAATCAGTGTATATGAGGAATTTGTCACTGCTTCCGAGGGGATTGGAGTAAGTTCTTAATATGTTAGAAGAGAAGTATGAGTCTTATTGGTTGGCAACTGTTCTAGGATCTGATGATCCCCATCGCACGTGCCTGTATAATCTTGAAAACAGTGGCCAATGGCTAGACACTGGGGGCAATTTTCAGTGTATCTGATTGGGTCATCAATTGAACAAGGGGCATGAACCTACCTTTCTCTCCATTAGCTTAGAGCCATTTGTTGGGCACTTTCCTCTAGATTAGGGTGGGCTTACCCCCATGATAATTCTGATATGATTCAGTTTTCGAAAGTTGTCTTTGACCTTGTCGAGACTCTTTTAGGATTGCCATCTTCCCTCTGATTAATACATGTGCTTTGTATTATGCCTGCATGTTTATACATGCCGGTTGCTTTGAATTGCGTGATTGGTTGCTCTTACACTTAACTTTGTTCTGCACTTAAATAGAGTTTTGTCGAGTTGCCTCCCTTTGTGTTACATTTCAATGAGTTGTGGCGAGCTGCCATGCACTTATTTCGTAATGTACATGATGCATTACATTGAGTACTGCTCATTTCCCTTTGCATACCATGCATCGCTCACTGTAGAAAACCTATTTTTGACCGTCCTTAAGACTTGGGCACCACTGATGGCTTATTTAACGGTGCAGGCTATCTTGTGCAAAGGGTTTGATTTCTTCGGCAATGAGAGCAGAAACTCCCAACCTCACACCCCACTTGTGGACCAAAACTATTTTTACCAAAAAGATTTTAGACCTTAAAACCTTCTCTTTCAAAATATTTTTGAAACAAAGTTCCTACGATGTTCTGAAACTCGCATTTCGTTAAATGTTGTGCTTTTCGGTAAACTGAGCAAAGACAAAGTGGAAATGCATGAAAGAGAGGTGAAATCTTTGAAAAAAATCTTTAAAACACCTTATTTAGAGGTTTGGAGTTGAAGAAAATGGGAGGAGAGAGAAGAAAATTAGTTGGGAGAGAAATTGTGCATGAATCGTTGAGAGAGAGTCGAGCAGCCCTTGCTAAATCAGGCCTATCCATTTTCACAATTGGATTTCAAATATGAGGCCACCACCATTGAAAATTAGACTTCTGGGGCTTCATTTTTCACTCAAGAATCTCTTAAAGCCGTGTCCGGATGAGGGAGATATGGATGGTTGAAGTTAGGCATCAACCCGGTTGGACCGAAACTGAGCAATCTTCACTAAAAGAGGGATATCTCTTAACACACTAGGAATTTTGATATTAGGCTTCCACCATTGGAAACAAGACTTCTGGGGCTTCAGTTTAGACATAAGAATGACCTGAAAAGGAGTCCAGGCGACAGAGATATGCCTGATTGAAGTCGGGGCTAGGACTAGTTTTTGCTGTTGGCCTCTGGGGGAGTGTGCCGGCCACAAATGGAGTTTTCTGGCCATAGGTCGGCCAAAAGTGACCCTTGCCAGCCAAAATTAGTAGCTGGTCGGCCAACAATGTGGCCGGTCGGCCACAAATGCCCAGAAAGCTCAAAATTTGCAGATATTTCTCCTCTAGCTGTCCTACACTGTGCCAGTTGTCTCTAAATCAGATATTTCGACCAAGGCTCTCCTTTTTGCTATATATGGAGGGCATATCTCTCATATGGCACGATTAGAAAGTTTGGGAGCCTCTCTCTCTAAAATATCTCCCTCTTTCTCTCTCTATCATCCTCTCTCTCTAGACTTCTCTCTCTCTTGCCTTTTGTGCATGCAAGTAGAGAAACACCTCTCCTTTGCCTAGACATCCTTGATGAAAGTGGTTCATCTTTGGGCTGAGGTTGCTTGATGCTCTCTTGGAGCTTCCTTTGAGCTCGAGAAGGTGGTTTAAGCTCAGATTGTTGCTTAAGTTGTGTCTTCCTATCAAGAGGTATAAGACTTACCTATTTAAGCCTGTTTTGCATGCTTGTTTTGCCACCACTTCAAACTGTTTTTGGCTTGGTTGTCAACTACAAAAACCTCTATTTTTCAGTCCTAAAAATGGTGGTTTAAAGTCATTTTGTGTTAAGGGCTTGTCTCCCCTTCTTATTGCTTATTTGCATGAGCCTTTGCATCATCTTCTAACGTATTAAAGTCAAAATTTTTGGGCCTTTAAACCACTGAAATTCAGAGTTATTTCAGTGGTAAAAACTATGTTTTGAGGTCCAAAATAGGAGGGGTTGGCCTCCCCTCCTTGTGTCTTGTTTGCCTGTGTAGATAGCCTAACATGTGAGCATGTTTTTCTACCATTTTATGACCTGATCTCAGCATGTTTTTGCTATTATTTTGGCATGTTTTAGCTATGTTTTGGGCTGCTTTGATCATATGAGCTTTGTCTTGTATAGCTATAGTGCAAATGCCTTCACTAGCTTTGTATTTTGAGGCCTCTAACATGTTGTGCATGTGTTGATTGCATGATATAGCATCATGCTATATATGATTTCAGTGTATATGGCCTTGTCACACTTTCACATACTTCACCCTTTCATTGCTTTTGAGAGTTGTGTTTTGAGCCTAGCTTGTGAGCCAACACATGAGCATGTGTTTTATAGCTTTTTGTGCTTCAATTCTAGCATGATTAAGCCACTGTTTTGGCATGTTTAAGCTCTGTCCAGAGCTGGTTTGGTCATTTAAGCTTGATATTGCATGCCTATAGTGTAGTGCTCTTCACTAACTTTAATGCTTTTGGCTCTTAACATGTTGTGCATGTGTTGCTTGCATATTGTAGCACTATTTTTCATGCCATTTCAGCACTGAAAAATCTGCAGCCTCCCACCATTCTTTACGTTTTAATTTTTTTAGAAAGTGGCCTTGAGCCATTTGTTGGCTTGAGTGTGGAATTGAGGCTCTCATGCCTAATGGTTTTAATCCTCTCTTGAGGGTTTCTACTAACCAACAACATGAGGCCTCTTTCATGCTCAAGTTACTTGTGGTTTAGGCCATCTTTCCAATTAGAGGACTTCCACATTGGACTTAATCGGTTAAAGAATGGCTTGGTAATGTAAAATTTGTAAACAAAATGAACCAAGTAAAATATAACCAAGATAAGCATTTGTGTTGCATTACATGTGAAACCCCGTATTTTTATATAATAATAAAATAATATATATATTTTAATTTTCTTAAGTAATTATTCACAACATTTTGAATTTAACAGTTTGTATATTTTTATACTGAAAAGTTATTCAAAATAAGATAAAATAAAATATTTTTGACTTTATATTATTACTCAATATTAATTTTTGAGTCGTATGATATTTTTATTATATTTTTCTCTATATTTTTTTTGTAATCAAATTACATTGAAACCTAATATTTTCTGTACTAAAATCCAATCAGAAACCATGGGTTTGCTCCCCATGTTTTCTCACCTCTCACCTTCCACGTGCAATCATTTTCTGTAAAGAAAATGTGGTGGACATTGTAGACGTCCCCGAACGTCCTGGGAAAATCCCGTTTTGTTCATTTGGGCTCACTACAATTCGGACTTAATGTCACGGTTCTTAATCTGATCTCGCAGAGTGCAATACGAGTTTGATAAATCACCAAGGAGTCTAAATCCGGCAAATCGTTTTGAAAAACTGATTTTTAGAAAGAAGTGCTAAACATGGACTGTTTTGCTAGATACAGAGTCGCCACCTAAATATTTTATTTTGGGGAAATTTAGAAAACCCTGACTCATGCCTAAGGCCACGTGTCCGCCATCACCAAAGTTGCCTCGGCTCGGGAACTTGGGTACGATTGGGAAAGGTCATGCAATGAGCACCCTCGCTCGCCCAATCAAAGATCGGCCACTACTAAACATGATATCGAGTTTTTGAAAACACATGCGTTCTTATTCCAGTTTATTAGCCTAGAATTACTATGTGATGCGCACAGCATACAAATATAGACTGGATCACCTAAGTTGGAACAAAACATCTCATGTTTATTTTTGAAAGCGGTTTGCTACTCACAAGTAGGCTAAAATGTGGATTTTTCCACCCTCAAGTGGGCTTAGAAAAATATGGTGATTTGCCACTCTCAAGTGGGCTTAAAACTCGCAATCAATGAATTGTTCCAATTCAAATAATCAAACCTTCACCCACAGGCATTCAGGCAGTTATATCACATAAGCAGTTAGCCTTATGGCAAGCATGCTATCATGGCAGTCACTCACATACATGCAAGGATACTAAAGCATAAACACTCATCAAGTACTCCAAGCCAAAACAGAAACTAGTTAGTAATCAATGCATGATCCTAGTTCATGTTAAGATGGCTAATGCAACACATGCAAGATGCAACTAAGATAGACTCGGCTATTCTAAGATAGCATATGAGGTGCTACAGATAACATGTATTCAACTCGAAATTAAAATACAATGCAGTTAGTATGATGCGCCGAGCCCGGTGCATGCAAAACAGATGAATGGATGCAAACATACGAGCATAAGGATGCTAATTGAAACGTGCCCTAAAACTAACCATCATAAGCTGGTAAATGAAAGGGAGAAAGACGTAGGGTTGGAAGACATACATCACACACACGCACACTTATTACAACATTGCCCTCTCTCGGAGGGTTCCGAACAAATAATACAGAATCGAATCAACTAATTATTACACAACTCTAGCTAATTAACAAATTAACTAAACTAGCATGCACACTATGTAAAATGGGCTACCTCAGCTCTGCTTTGAATGATAAAGGATGCATGCATGCTCAAGTCGCCTTGTCGGGAAAATCCATCGCGATGCCCCGGCTCGCCTTTGTTTGCAATTGATTTCAGAAACTTGCACAAAGCTCCAAGGAGATAAAAACTCTACCCTGGGAATCTAGGGGGAGGTTGTCGACCAGCTATAGGCATTAGAGACCACCTACTGATCACTCTTGGTGGTAAAAACCAGAAAAGGTGGTCGGCCTGCCAAAAAACCTGGTCGGCCGACCAGTTTCTTCTCCTGGTTTCTGCATTTTCTGCAACAAAGGCAAGAGAGAGAGAAAGTAAGGTATTTGCAACACATGTGTGCACGACCACTCTCCCCATCATTGATAAGCTCTAGAGAGTGTAGTCCTTGATCCTCGGGCCACCAATCACGCATCTTGATGCATGATGGCCAAGGAGTCGGATTGCACGACTCAATGTGAAATAAATGCACATATAAACACATAAATGCCTAAACTCTATCATGTGTTAGTCCAGAGTGTCAGCGATCGAGAATCGAGGCGCGTTTCATCACTTGGAGTATGAAACGTCCCTCGTTTTCCGTGTTTGGACTAACTCCTATTCCAAACACAATGCAACAAACAATGGCATGCACAATGCGACTTTAAGTATGCAACCTAAATGCTATGCAACTAAGTGATGCAAACACGCAAAGGATGACATGCAAACATGCAACTAGCATACACAATGCTATTAGCATACACAATGCTATGAACTAACAATGGCATACTCAATGCACATGATACTACAATGCACATGTGAAGACTATCATACACAATGAAGTGAACAAGGCATGTGCAATGCAATGATCGAACATGCGATAACACGGCATACTCAATGCTATGAACTACAATGGCATACTCGATGCAAAATGGACTTAAACCAAAATGAATGGGCCTCAGCCACACCCAAATCAGTGGCCACACATGATGAAAATGAGGCAACAAAACACATGCAAACATGCAAGATGCAAGGGCCCAAAGCCTAGGGCACAAGATACAACTGTATGAAAGCATGGAAGGGATGAAATATGGCATACAACAACACATGTTCCAGCTCTGAAATGACATACAAAATGGTCCCGAATCATGCAAACAACTCATGTTATGCATGTTGAATGGCTCAAATACCGAAACTAGTGAAGTGCTTTACACATGCCTATTCCACCCAATTACTTGTACTTTGTATTCTTTCTACGAAACACATAGTTCTGCATGTGCACATGCCTATTCCACTAAGAGAATTGTGGTTTGAGGGCTCCAGCACCTTTTCTGTGTTAAACGTAGTTTGAATCTGCATCTCCATCTCTTTATAATATTTGTGTTGTTTTGCACTGCTTATGGTTTGATAATTTAAATACATTGTATATCATGTGCATTGTGTCGTTGCATTGCATATCATCTGTATTGTTTTGTTATATTGTGTATCATTTTCCATCCTGCCTCTGAATTACGCTAGTTTGATTCCTTGCAAAGGGATACGTAGGCAACCTTCGGGTTTAACCAACTGTATTTGCATTTTGTTTATTTGTCCAAGTCTTCGGCCTTGTCAAAAACGGGTCGTCTTTGGGCTTTGACATTCACTCACGTCATTTCATGACTCTGAGCTCTATCAAAGAGGGGCATTTGTAGACACCCCATTTTTTACCGCCCTTAAGACTTGGGCGCCACTGATGGCTTACTTGACGGTGTAGGCTATCTTATGCAAAGGGTTCGATTTCTTCGGCAAGGAGAGCGACAAATCCCAACCTCACATCCCATTTGTGGACCAAAACTATTTTGACCAAAAAGATTTTAGACCTTAAAACCCTCTCTTTCAAAATATTTTTGAAACAAAGTTCCTACGATGTTCCGAAGCTCGCATTTCGTTAAATGTTGCGCTTTTCGATAAACCGAGCAAGGACAAAGTGAAAATGCATGAAAGAGAGGTGAAATCTTTGAAAAAAATGTTTAAAACACCTTATTTATAGGTTTGGAGTTGAAGAAGATTGGAGGAGAGGGAAGAAACCAAGTTGGAGAAGAAGTTGGGCATGAACTGTTGAGAGAGAGAGTCGAGCGACCCTTGCTAAATTAGGCCTACCCTTTTGTACACTTGGATTTCAGTTATGAGGCCACCACCGTTGAAAATTGGACTTCTGGGGCTTCATTTTTCACTCAAGAATCTCTTAAAGCCATGTCTGGATGAGGGAGATATGGCTGGTTGAAGTTAGGCATCAACCGGTTGGACTGAAACTGAGTAGTCTTCACTAAAAGAGGAATATCTCTTAGCACACTAGGGATTTTGATATGGGGCTTCCACCATTGGAAAGAAGACTTCCGGGGCTTCAGTTTAGAGGCAAGAATAACCTGAAAATGAGTCCAGACGAAGGAGATATGCCTGATTGAAGTCGGGGCTAGGACCAGTTTTTGTCGTCGGCCTCTGGGGGAGTGTGCCGGCCAAAAATGGAGTTTGCCAACCATAGGTCGGCCAAAAGTGACCCTTGCCGGCCAAAATTAGTAGCTGGTCGGCCAACAATATGGCCAATCGGCCACAAATGCCCAAAAAGCTCAAAATTTGTAGATATTTCTCCTATAGTTGTCCTACACTGCTCTAGCTGTCTCTAAATCAGATATTTTGATCGAGGCTCTCCTTTTTGCTATATACGGAGGCCATATCTCTCATATGGAAAGGTTATAAAGTTTGGGAGCCTCTCTCTCTAAAATATCTCCCTCTTTCTCTCTCTATAATCCTCTCTCTCTAGATTTCTCTCTTTCTTGCCTTTTGTGCATGCAAGTAGAGAAACACCTCTCTTTTGCCTAGACATGCTTGATGAAAGTGGTTCATCTTTGGGATGAGGTTGCTTGAAGCTCTCTTGGGGCTTGTTTTGAGCTTTAGAAGGTGGTTTAAGCTCAGATTGTTGCTTAAGTTGTGTCTTCCCATCAAGAGGTATAAGACTCACCTATTTAAGCTTGTTTTGCCACCACTTCAAACTGTTTTTGGCCTGGTTGTCAACTACAAAAACCTTTATTTTTTAGTCCTAAAAATGGTGGTTTAAAGTCATTTTGTGTTAAGGGGTTGTCTCCCCTTCTTATTGCTTAGTTGCATGAGCCTTTGCATCATCTTCTAGCATATTAAAGTCAAAATTTTTGGGCCTTTAAACCACTGAAATTCAAAGTTGTTTCAGTGGTAAAAACCATGTTTTGAGGTCCAAAATAGGAGGGGTTGGCCTCCCCTCCTTGTGTCTTGTTTGCATGTGTAGATAGCCTAACATGTGAGCATGTTTTCTACCATTTTGTGACTTGATCTTAGCATGTTTTTGCTATTATTTTGGCATGTTTTAGCTCTGTTTTGGGCTGCTTTGATCATATGAGCTTTGTCTTGTATAGCTATAGTGCAAATGCCTTCACTAGCTTTGTGTTTTAAGGCCACTAACATGTTGTGCATGTGTTGATT
Source organism: Camellia sinensis (assembly GCF_004153795.1). Taxonomy (NCBI): domain Eukaryota; kingdom Viridiplantae; phylum Streptophyta; class Magnoliopsida; order Ericales; family Theaceae; genus Camellia; species Camellia sinensis. Next base: position 57,579 of record NW_021030082.1, read on the forward strand.
GCATGATATAGCATCATTCTATATATGATTTCAGTGTATATAGCCTTGTCACACTTTCACATACTTCACCCTTTCATTGCTTTTGAGAGTTGTGTTTTGAGCTTAGCTTGCGAGCCAACACATGAGCATGTGTTTTATAGCTTTTTTTTTATAGCTTTTTGATTAGCATACCTTATGCTCCCATGCGCGTATCATTTATTTTGTCTTGCATGCACCGGGCTCGGCGCATCATTCAAACTGCATTGTATTTCAATACACTTATTTGAATACGTGTTTAAACAGCATGTTATCAAATCGAATCATATGCCATGATTAGATAGCCGAGCCTATTTAGTTGCATTATTGCATGTGTTGCATTAGGCATCTTGTATAGTTAAGATCATGCATATTTCTAGCTAGCTTTTGTTTTGGGTTGGAGTACACTGTAAGTCTTTACGCTTTAACATACTTGCATGAGTGTGAGTGTTGCCATGACAACATGCTTTCCATGAGGCTATTTGCTTAAGTGATTAACTGCATGAATGCCTGTGGATGGAGGCTTTGTTGCTTGAATTGGGACGATTCAACGAATGAATGTTTTAAGCCCACTTTGCGAAGTGGCAAATCATTTTTTAAGCCCATCATGTTTGGTAGCAAATCCGCACTTTAGCCCACTTGAGGGTGGCACTTTCAAACCATTTTCAAAAAAACAAACATGAGTTGTTTTGTTTCAATTCTTGCAATTTTAGTCTATACTTGTATGCTGTGCGCATCATATAGTAAAGTTAGCTAATAATCAGAACAAGAACACATGTGTTTATAAAACTACATATCATGCTTAGTAGAGGCCGATCTTTGATCGGGCGAGTGGGGGTGCTCATTTCAAGACCTTCCCCTCTCGTAGCCAAGTTCCCAAGCCAAGGCAACTTTGGTGATGACGGACACGTGGCCTTTGGCACGAGTCAGGATTTCATAAATTTCCCAAAAACAACATATTTAGGTGGCGACTCTGTAATCTGGCAAAGCAATCCAGTTTTAACATTATTTGATTTAAAATCTGATTTTCCAAAATGATTTTCCAGATTGGACTCTTTGGTGTTTATCTGTCTCACATTGCACTTTGTGAGATTAGATTCAGAATCGTGATAGGAGTCCGAACTGTAGGAGACCCATTCACGCCTCTCCGAAAGGGGGGCACGCGAAGAAAGTCGAGTCCACACTCACCTGCATCGCACTATTTTGTGCATTTCACTTTGTATCGCACTGTCTCGTGCACTTACATCGCACTATTTTGTACTCTTTGTATCACACTATTTATTACACCATTGCATTGTCTTATGCATTCAACTCGCATAGCATTTTTTGTGTATGTGTGTGTGTGTGTGTGTGTGTGTGTGTGTGTGCGCGCACCACTCACACTGTTTTATGCACCTCATTCGCACTGTCTTGTGCATTCGCATCTATTTCGTGCATTAAGTTATGTAGTCTAACATGTATAGCACTATCTTGTTCATTTACATCGCACTGTCTAGTGCATTTTATCTTACAACACACTATTTTGTGCATTGCATAGCACTATCTTGTACATTTCACATTTCATCGCACTGTCTTGTGCATTTCATCTTACATCGCACTATTTTGTGCATTACATAGCACTGTCTTGTGCATTTCATCTTACATCGCACTATTTTGTGCATTGCATAGCACTGTCTTGTGTATTTCACATTTCATCACATTGTCTTGTGCATTTCATCTTACATCACACTATTTTGTGCATTGCATAGCACTCTCTTGTGCATTTCACATTTCATCTTACGTCGCACTATTTTGTGCATTGCATTTTGTATAGCACTATTTTGTGCATTCATTCACCCTCACTCACATTGTCTTGTGCACCTTGTATTTTTGTCCCTCACTCATACTGTCTTGTACACTTCTTAGTCTAGGAGACCTTAAATCCTCTAAAGGTGCAATCCCTTTGGTGTTTGTCATGCCCGAACGACTTCAGGCGGTCTGGTATAGCCACCCGACTGTGTTTGTTGTGAGTTCCTAGGAGATCAACTGAGACGGTGGAAACTAGAGTTCGAATGGCGATGCCTAGAACGCAAAGATTCAGAATTTCCGAGACTAAAGTCTGGTTTAAATACGCAGGGGTGTATCCTCGGCTTAAAATTTGTATGGCAGCCCCATAGGTTGAGGTAGCTTGTATGCGCCTCAATTCTAGATACTGAACCAACCTAGCCTGTCACCTTGTTGGAGAAAGGGAAAGTTGCAAATATAGCCAGGAAGAAAAGTAGTACCTTGGTTTCGAAGCGCAAGATGAAGGAAGAAGTCTTAAAACCAAAAGAGGAGGACGAACTTTGTTTTGTTCCAATAAATTCGTAAGTTGTTTTTTGTTATTTCGTGTGTGTTGCTTGCACACCTTACTTCTGTTTCATTTTTTATTTTTATTTTTGTTTTGTTTTTGTTGTTTTGTTTTATTCCGATGAAACATAAGTTGGTATTCTGTCCCGTACCTGCACTATCGAGTTTTTATCGTCGGAAAATGTACAACAATCATCGCCAGCGATGCTTTTCCGATGAGCAATTGACCAGGTAATCGACTAGTATTGCTCTGTTTTGTGTCCAGTTTGTGTTCAGTTCATCAAGTTTTTTTATTTCATTGAGTTTGATTTTGCGTTATGATCAGTGAGAGGGTCAATTTTCAGTTCAGAACTTATTCCTAAAATCCAATTTGCCATTCGGATTTGCACAAAAACAAACTCATTTTTATTAATATCAGGGATTAACCCTGATCAAATTTGTACAAACAGAAAAACAAAAAAAAAAACATCAAAAAAAAAAAGAAAAAAAAAAGAAAAGCAAAACAGAAAATAAAAGAAAAATTAAAATAAAGAGAGAGAGAGAGAGAGGGATCGTGTTCTTCTTTTTTTCTCCGGCGACGGCCACACGCCGATCTCACTTGCCCGGCTCTCTTTCTAATTTCTTCCTCTTGGTTTCGTCTGAGGAAACCCTTGAAGGCCCTGCCTCAGTACTTGCAAGACCGCTGAGAAAGTTGTCCCCTCGTTGATCATCAAAAGCAAAGTACAAAGGTGCTCCAAATTGGGCCATGACAGTAGATTTCCATTTTAGTTCTTTATTCTCTACCTTCAGCGGGCAAATCTCTGCTCGCACATCCTTGTACATATGCTGGAGTAGAGAGAGTTGGGCATTAACCCGATGTACCTCGCAGGTCCTGTTTTGCAGCCGATGAGACAAGTTAGTGACCGCGGCCACTGTCTCCATACACGACTTCAGCGTGTAGTGGTTGGCTTCAATGTCAGTTTGAGCAGCCATTATCTGCTCGATTGTCAGTGCAGGAAGGTTAGGATGAGTAGGAGCAGGGGAACTTTGTCTAGGAGAACACATGGGATCATGAAGGTCTGGAAAAAGAGTAAGGGGGCGGGACAAAGTCATTTATGAGAGGAGAGAGGTGTAAGAGAAAGGAATCACAGAGAAATGGCAAAGAACGGACTGAGTTCTGTCTCTCTGAGTCTCTCTATTATGTCTCTCTTAGGAGAGTGATGAATAAGAAAATGGAAGAGAAGATGAAGAAGAAGATAGAAGAATAGAAGAGAAAATGACGAAGAAGGAGAAAAAGATGAAAGAGAAAGACAAAGAGGGAGAGAGGGTCGAGGCAATTTGTCGACTGACTGACGTCAGCTGACCCAAAAAGGCGAGGCCGCGTGTTCGACGTGGTTTTCGAAGGAAGAGAGAGAGGCGGGAGAGTTGTATACATATATGTATATGTATTATATATCTATATCTATGTATTATATGTATTTATTTGCATATTTTGTCATAAGAGTGGCATGGCTCAATGGTTAAGGACTCGGAGGCCATACTTGAAGTCAGGGGTTCGAAACCCCGTATGCCTACATCTATGCATTTGTGTTTTTCCTTTCTTTTTTGCGTGTTTTGTGTATGCACGCTGACATTAGCAAACGGAATATGCTTTCTCAATAACGGCATCTTCCTGTTGATGTCCGCAAACGAAATATTCTTTATCGGTAACAGAATATTCTCCGAATATGTATATGTATATCGTATGTACATATCTGTGTGTATTTTTTCTATATATGAATATATGTATACCGTATGTATATATCTGTGTGTATTTTGTCTGTATATGTATACGATATTTGGTATTTATGAAAAAAAGAAGAAGAAATCCTTGTAGTATACCTTCCTCCTCTCACGATTTCAGCATGGTTGGAGTATGACACTCTATGCATCTACTAGACTATCCATTGCATTCATTACATCATACCATTTTATTGCTTGCATCTTTTCCATGTTAAGCTTAGTTTGGTATGTGCCCATACTTTTCACGTTAAAACATAGTTCTGTCATGTGTACGCACCTATTCTGCAAGGATTGTGGTCTGAGGGTTTCGACACCTTTTCTATGTGAGACGTAGTTTGTTTTGTGTCCATACCTTTTATAGGTAAGACGTAGTTCGACTTGCACCCCCTATTCCCTTCATTCACTACATCCATGGCATCATATTTTGTCTTGTTGCAGTCAGCATTTAGGATCATTTTCTTTCCCGAGCAGATCATTCCTCACTTATATCATCCCACCCAACTACTTGTACTCTTTCTCTTTCTACGAAACACATAGTTTTGCAGGTGCTCGCACCCCCTCTTACGTTAAAACATGGTTTTGTTATGTGTAAGTATCCATGTTGCGCTAAGGCCAGTATTGAGGATGTAGACACTTAGCCTATGTTAAGCGTCGTTTGGCTAGTGCTTCATTTCTTTTCTATATAAAACGTAGTTTGATTTGCATCCCTATTCCTTTATTGTATTCGTGTGTTTTGCACGTGGCTTAGATTGTTTTATATCATTTGAATTCTTGTTACATTGTTGTTTTCATTGTTTCATTACATGATCATAAGTTATGTTTTGCATATTGTTTTGCATTTTTGCCCCTGAACTATGTAGGTTTGATTCCTTACAAAGGGATATGTAGGCAACCCTCAGATTCAACCAACTATATATGCATTTTTTTTGTTTGCCCAAATCTTACGATCTCATCAAAATGGGTCATCTTTGGGTTTTGACATTCACTCACATCGTGAAATGACTATGAGTTCTGTCAAAGAGGGGCAACAGAAACTGTAGCTCGACTTTTCAGCGCCCCTTTCAAAAGGAAAATAAGCCCTACAGTGTCGGACTCTCGTAGTTCTGAATTTGATTTCACAAATGCAATGTGAAACAATGAAAATGCAAAGAGTCCAAATCCAACAATTCTTTTGGAAAATAGATGTTTTGAATCAAATGCCAAAAATAGACTGCTTTACCAGATTTACAGAATCGCCACCTGAATATTTTGTTTTGGAAAATTTAGGCAACTCGAGACTCGTGCCAAAGGCCATTAGTTTGTCATCACCAAAGTGTCTTGGTTCGGGAATTTAGGTACAAGAGGGGAAGGCCATGAATTGAACACCCCACTCACTCGATCAAATATCGACCTCTACTAATCATGATGTGATTTTTATTTACATTATATGCTCTTATTCTGATTATTTAATAAATCCTCAAAATTTATTATGTGAAGCATACAAGTATAGACTAATTTTGCAAGAATTGGAACAATTTCAATTTCATGTTTGTTTTGCAAAGGGTTTGAATTTGCCACCTTAAGTGGGCTTAAAGTTTGTGAATTTGCCAAGTGTGCTTAAAACATACATTCATTGAATCATTCCAATTCAAGCAACAAGCCTTTATCCACAGGCATTCAAGCAATATAGCATTTAAGCAATTAGCCTCATGGTAAGATGCTAAACATAATAAGAAAATTATGTACAGGCGGGATGCTAAAGCATAAAAACTCACATATTTACTGACGTCCTGCGAATAGCTACAAAACAAAGTTAGAAAAATATGCATGATTCCTAACTATGTAGTATGACAAATGCAACACATGTGATATGCGATTACTAGGCTCAGCTACTAATATGGCATATGAAATGATTTGATTGCATGCGGTCTAAGCATGTATTCAAAGAAGTATTTAAATGACAATATGAATTAGAATGATGTGCCGAGCCTTGGTGCATGCAATACAAGTGGATGCAAACATGAGTATGCTAAATTAAACATGATGTCCCTAAACTTACCGTCATAAGTTGGTAAATAAAAGGGAGAAAGACGTGGGGTTGGAAGACATACACATTGTTACAAGTTTGCGCCCTCACGCAGGAGGGTCCAAATCAATGTCCGATAGTCCAAATTAAACTAATTATTATAGAACCAAATGAATTAATAACTAACTAAATAATGAGTAACAAATCCGAAGATGCACAATGTTCGCATGCGCAGCGTCCAGAAGCTGCCCTGTCTACCCAGATTGTTCTATTTCACTTTTAGCCACTACCCTATGTTTCTACACAACACACTGGCTCACCTTTCATTGATGCCCGGTCGGCCCTCTCTGACAACCGGCCGGGCCTAAGGAAGGCCGGTCGTGCCTCAGTTTCATGCAAAATTCCATTTGGTGCTTCGAAGTGAAAAATAGAACAGACAGAGTATTCTAGACTCTGTTTGTCCCTCTCACATTTCTCTGTCATGGGAAAGCCTTGAGAGAAGGTTGAAATTGATTCCAAAACCATCAACGAGCAAATTGATTACTTGATGATCTCGGGTACAATTTTGGACAAAAATTGATAAATGAAAGGGACTATAATGACCCCTCCCTCCTATCATAGAGTTAACTCAAAGAGTAAGGTAGAGATGCTTCAAGGTTCGTCAAAACATCATGAATTGATATAGAACAAACCTTGACATGATGGACTCGGCATAACGTCTGGCCGAACCCCAAGCAATATAGTTCAATTTCTTTATGTTGGCTAGTTCATTTTAAGCCAATTCATTTAGTTGATTCCATTCTTTAGTCCATTTGTCCAAGGTGATGATTATGTCCTATAAAATGAGAGAATCATGAAATGGGAAGTAATTCTCAACATGAAAGAGAGACTACGCCCTTGACAATGAATCTCCATAGAGATTAAGCCATTAGGCGCAAAACTCTAGTTCATGTGTTGAACAACCACCAACTATTTAAAACAACTCTCGAATGAAATAAAGAAGTGACAACTTGATTATTAAAATGAGGTTATTAAATATGGAAATGAGCTGAAGAAAAGCTAGAACAACATGCAACAAGCTATACAAGTGAACTTATGAGACAATAAGCAAACTAATCAAAGCATAAGCTATTTAAATAAATTAAAATAGTCCTAAAACAACCCATAATAAGTGAAAAACAGTAGCTAAAAGCAAGAAAAAGTAAGTTAAAAGAGTAGAGAAAAAGCTATGGAACAAAGCCTAAGGAGCGGTGACTAACCCCTTCCAATATCAAGACCTCAAATCATGTTTTTTGGGCCTCAATTCAACTATGCAAATCAGTATATAAAGGCAAGAAAAATAAAAGAAAAGAGTACAAGAAGATGAAAGAAGAAGGTGCAGAATTCTACCTTTGAAACAGAGGTAAGCTCTTTGTTAACAAACTTGATTCCAACACCCTTAAGCTTAAGTTATGGTTTTCAAAATCTCAATCAAGTTCCAAGTCCAAGCCCTATGTTGATATGGTATGTATAGATGATATATAGATTATGAAAATAGGAAGATGAAAGAAGGATTTCAACTCTTTAGTTTCTTATACTTTGATATATCTAAACCCTAAAATATATTAGTCTCTTCAAACTTTCAACCTCTTCACCTTAGTCCAGTAGCTTCGTATTTATAGAGACTGAGCTACAGATCAAAATATCTGTTGAAATAGATAGCTGGCAGATACTTACACAATCTGCTTTGAAAAGTCAAGATGCCTGGCCAGCCATCACTGAGGCACGGCCGGGCCTCAGTGCATTTCCACTATTCCTCTCTTTTAGGTTCAATGCAGGTTGGTATAATGTTCAAAACTGAGTTTCTAGGGTAGAAATACAGTGGATATGACAAGTTGGGATTGTCTAGAGCTTGAAATCGAATTTCTTTGTCAAGATTTCAAACCATTCACACAATGTAACTTTCATCTTTGAATGTTCGGAATCAAGCGCCTAAGTCTTACGAGTGGTCAAAATTGGGGTGTCTACAGTATCCCAGTGAGCTTTAACGGATGATACTTGACTTGATTTTCCCTTGTTCTTTCTATTTTCAGATTGTGTTTCCTCTTGAGTACTCATTCAACGAAAGAAAAAAATTCTTTAAAACAAACTCACTTATCATTGCTTGCATTACAACAGCTAGATTAGTACGAAACAACCATACATGGAAACTACGCCAGACATATCAACATTTATTGGGTACAAAGCTTAGTACAATAGTTCATGGTAAACTACATTAGCACAAAAACACCAGGTATCTCTAAGCGACACCTATCATCATTTGAAGAGTAATGCAACTGACATAACAGTACAAATTGTGAATAAACCCACAACAAGCTACTTCATGAAAGCATTGGATTGCTCAAGCATTTGGTTATTCACTTTTAGTCCTACAGTCTCCATATTTTGATTTTGATCAAGCATTCTCTCGTTCCTCAGCCTCTTTACCATCGTCACAGATTTTGGGGTACACCACCTCCAAAATTGACAATTTCTTTTATCACAAATGAAATATAATCTCCCTTTAGATGGCTTGTTAGACTTGGTAACCCTTATGACAGCTCTTAGCCCACAATCACATTTCAAAGTCTCATACCTCAAGTCGAAGGTCTCAACACTAGAATAATAGTTATTGGAGGATGACATGCCTCTGCATTAATTAGGAAGAATTGGATCCAAATTCTCTAAAATTGATTAGGAAGTTAATTGTAAATATATATTACACCCAAGAAGTATTGATTGAATAAAATGTTTGTAACATATTGACAATTTGTTTGCCACAATTTCTTTTGACACCATTTCATATATCCCCAATCAAGTCCGTGTCCAAATGATGTATTGCAACTAAAGGTGCATAATAACAGGAAGCAAATAAATTATTTCTTTAAAAAAAACATATCAAAAAGAGGGGAGAATCGAAGCAAATGAATTGTTTCTTTAATTGTATAATAGAAATAGGGAATTCACAATCTACTACATCTTCCAACAAATCAGGCCATTTAGAGCCAAAAAAAATAAGGCTCAAAATAGAACGTATTACTATATTATAAGTGGCAACAACTAACCCTTCATAAGAACTCAACAATTTTTTTTTTTAATGCTAGTAATGTAGTAATGTAGTTGATTTTAAATGAACTAGGTATAATTACTCATCCATAATACACATTACATCATAGCAAACGATTAAAATTTATAGTTTCATCCATGTTTTGTAGCAGCTCTTTCTTTCCTGGGTCATTCCGTAACTGAAGGCAGTACAATTTGTATTCGTTAGGCAAATCTAAAATAAGTTTCATGATAAAGGGCAAGTAGTTAAATATGAAGACTGATTTTTAGTTTCCCAAACACAATTAAGCACTCACATTCAAAATTCACTATAATCTTAAATCGGAAAAGCAATTATTAATATTTAATTTGGTATTGTTCAGCAGCACAATTCCATGAGATCTATATTTCAAAGGCTTACTTGACACCCAGACACTAGTCACTTTGCAACCCAACCTAATTCCAAGGTAACACTACTTTGCACATGGAAGAGATCACCCAAAATCAGAGAGAGAAAGGAAAAAGAGAGAGGGAGAGAGAGATAGAGGGAGAGAGACAAAAAAATTTTAAGGATGCAGAAACCCTACAATTTGTTTTTCTTGTAATCGGATGCACATTAACGAAGCTCATGAAATGAATATAACTTTGAACTCAAATTTCACCTACCCCAATACCAAATTTATGCATTTAAAATTGAAAAACATCTAAGGATTAAATAAATAAATAACAGATCATAGTAAAAAGGGGATTTTCAACCCTAATCAGAGAGTGAAGAAAAGAGAGAGGCGTTTTCAACCCTAATCACAAAGTGAAGAAGAGGGACATTTCACCGTAATTAGAGAGAGAGAGAGGAGAAACCTCACACACAATTGACACACCATTTCACATAACCAAAAAAAAAACCCTAATTGATTTCCATATATATATATATATATATATGTATTTGTATATAACTTCACAGTCATGAAATCTTACATTTTCGGTGCAGATGAACGGAAAACAGGGGGACGACTGTTCTTGGAGAGGTAGACGACTATTCTACAAGCACAATCTGCTGCAATTAGAGAGCTCGACGACTGTTCTTCTCGGTCGCCAGAGAGGAGAGGAGAAGAGGAGCGAAGAGTGTGGGAGGCGAGAGTGTTTAGGGCAAGAGAGATCAAAGGGTATATATAGTGGCAGTTTAGTAAATAATGAAGTTTGGGAGGGGCATTTAAGTCATTTAACCCCCCACACCGACTCCACGCTTAAGTCGAAATGTTTAAGCACCTTCTGACAAGCTTTTCAAAAGAGCTAAAATTTAGTTTCATTTAAGTTATAAGCTGGCTAACTTAAGCTGTGCCAAACACAAGCTTTTAGCTTAAATTAAGCTAAAAGTTAAAATAAGTAGCTTATAAGCGCTACCAAACACCTACATAAGAGGGGGGGAAAATGAAATAAAAAGTTAGCCAATCACAATGCATTGGAGGTGGTGGGGTTTCCCAAAAAGGGGTCCCAACCTTTTTCCTTTAAAATCTAAGTTGACATTCTAAATTATGGGCAATGGGCACCCCAATATAGGGTTGACTGATCCCTGCTGTGGGCTCATTTCCAAATCCTTAGGTGAGCCCTTAACTATTCTTTTATCATTTTGCCAAACCTTAGTAGCCAACAAGATCGAGCCATTTCATGAGGCTAATCTTATTGCTTCACAATACCCTATAAACTAGATTCTGTGTGAATTAGATTATGCTGTTTGGGTCCATGAGACTTACTATGGGTCTCACTTGGATAATTTGAATAGTTCATTTTTTAGATTTTTGAAAAATTATTAATAAGTTCGTACAAAACTTGTGAAATTCTCCCAAAAGCCAAACTGATTTTGTTTGGTATTATTTTCAAACTTTTTGCTTTCATTTTTTTATAGAAACAAAAGTAATAAAAGAATCAAGAAACAACACCATTTTCATTTTTTCACAAAATAATTTTCAAAATTTGAAGAAACAATTTTAAAACAACACTTAGGGTGAGACTCATACTCTTTAATCTTGAGTCATTGACTCCTTACTCCTTGCTTCTATATCCTTAGTGGAATTGGAGTTTGACTATGTTTCAAGCTTGTATTGAGGAAGTACCTATAAATTCTCTGTGTACTACTTACTTAATGTTGCTTCTATAACCTTGATTTTGTTTGGTATTATGTTCCAAAATTTTTTATTTATGCCAAAAGATTTCATTTAGGCTATTTAGAATGAATGAATCCAATTTATTTTTCATTTCTTACACTTGACATCTCACCCGGCGTGCCAAAAATTGTTAGCTTATTTTTCTTACGAAGGAAAATATCATAAATGCGAACGTGCCAGTAAGGATTGAAAAATTGTTACAGATTAAATTCAAGCCAATTATCAAGCAATTGTGTTGACGGTTCTTTTGCCTCAATAAAGAGGACTTCAAAATTACCAAGTGCAGAAAAAAGAAAAATTAAAACAAGAAAGAGGGAGAAATAAAGATGATTGAGTGAACAATCGGGGTGATTAAGTAAATAACCAAAGTAACAATTACTTATCTCTACTCCTATACTTTGAAAAGGAAGTGCATAAAATGCTTCGAAAAGGACATGCTGAAAATAAATGTTTCGTAAAGAAAGTGCGTAAAATAAAATGCAGGAAATATAAATGATAAGAAAAATAGAAATCAATTGTCTTTGATTTGAGTTCTGCCACTAACAATGTAGCCATGAATAGCTATTTATAGGCAAACATTTGTAAGAAAAACTACCTAAAACTGCCCACTCTTCCATCTCTTCCATTTCATACTCCATGATCTTCCATAACTTCCTTCAATCTCTACTTCAAGCTTCATGTTTTCTACTTTGTTCTCCATCATCTTTCTATATTTCATAACTTCTCATAACCTCCAAATGAGTAGGAGGGTACCGCATGTCCTGTAATTATATAAATAATAAATTATAAATTTGTGGTGCCAACTCATTCTTAATTCAGTTAATAGCTTTTAAAGAGAAATAAATCATGAATAAAATTTTATATAAAATTTCTATTCGGAGTGATTTTTATTTTTATTTTAAAAAAAAGGCCCTTATCTCATTTTAGTTGAGTTTGTTTTGTTTTGTTTTTGTTTATTTATTTATTTTTTTGAGAAAAGTCAACAAGTGAAATGACAACCATCAAATGAAAGCTTTTAAAACCTAAGTTGACATTCTAAATTATGGGCAATGGGCACCCCATGAGGGTCATGATATAGGGTTGACTGACCCCTGCTGTGGGCTCACTTCCAAATCCTTAGGTGAGCCCTTCACTATTCTTTTATCATTTTGCCAAACCTTAGTAGCCAACAAGATCGAGCCCCTTCATGAGATTAATCTTATTGCTTCACAATACACTATAAACTAGATTCTATGTGAGTTAGATTATGTTGTTTGGGTATGTACGACTTATTATGGGTCTCACTTAGATAATTTGAATAGTTCATATTTTTAACTTTTAAAAAATTATTAATAAGTTCGTTCAAAACTTGTGAAAATCTCCCAAAAGTCAAATTGATCTTGTTTGGTATTATTTTCAAAATTTTTGCTTTCATTTTTAGCAACAAAAGTAATAAAAGAATCAAGAAACAACACCATTTTCATTTTTTTCACAAAATAATTTTCAAAAATTCAAGAAACAATTTTAAAACAACACTCAGGGCAAGACTCATACTCTTTAATCTTGAGTCATCGACTCCTTGCTCCTATAACCTTAGTGGAATTGGGGTTCGATTATGTTTCAAGCTTGTATTGAGGAAGTACCTATAAATTCTCTGTGTACTACATACTTCATGTTGTTGGGCCCTTTTAGGCATCTCATGTTTGGTCACCGACCAAGAGTTGTTACATACTAGTCACTTCGCTTGTTATTTTTATTTTTGTCTAAAATATATTTTTCATGATTTGTTTGGTTTTAGAAAAATTCTTTATATAAATGGATTATTCGCCTGATTTTTCTACGACTAAAGACAAAGGCATAGTTCCCTCGTGTATTTGTTAATATAAATCACACCACCTTTATGTCTAATGATAAAAGAAATCAGATAAAAAAATTCAATTACGTATAGCATTAGACTTTACAGTGTTCTTACACAACGTTCGTCCAATTAATATTGGTTATTTCTTCTCAATTAGGTCCCTCTAAGATTATTTTCATGTTGAAATTTCTTAGCTTTGGCAATCTGTTCTGTTGATTAATCTGTGTAGAGTTTCGATTTTCAGAAAGCAAATTGAAATATTTTCCCTTGTTGACATGGGTCAAGCCATCATGACAAGAACTCAAATGAGAAAGTCTGCTTAAAATGAGTGAGAGTGAAACAAATTTTCTTAGTTTCCAAACAGACTTGGGAAAAATTTCACAAATTTTATGATGGGATCCGGTAACATGCCTCTGCACTTGAGATTAAAAATTCGCACTCAATAAAATTATTATGAACAATTTGCAGTGCTTACAATGCAGTTGGCTCGCAGTCAGGCCTCAAGAACACATTCAATTTCAGCAAACAAATAGAATGAAAACATTAAAAACAAAAACAAAAACAAAAACAAAAACAAAAAAACTCTCACACTGAACACAACACTCCTAACAACCACAATCAGACTGAAAAAAAAAAAATTGTCAGAATTTTTTATTAGCTTGTATCAAACACCTTATTGCCCCTGATACTGTTTCAAGAAAGAACTTTCAGTACCTATTTCCATTAACCTGCATTGGCAAAAACTCAATGTTATAATGAAATTAAATGTATTTTTCATTCAATGGTTGCAGTTTTTATTTAAAATTTTACTCACATTGAATCCAACAAGAGATCTGCAGTAGTTAGTATTTGTGAGGACGGTACTGTTTGATCCACACTCACTGTCTTTAAGCGAAACACTCGACTTGTCAAGCTTGACAGACCATGGGTACTGAAAATTCTGAGCCACAGACCCCACATGTGAGGATGACCGTTGCATCTTCACAGCACGTGGCACGTTCCTCCCTTCTAGGGATGGCCTATTACGCCTACTTGGCTGCCTCTCAAATGAGTCAGGCCTTGACTTTGGCGCACTCTGTGACCGCACTTTTGCAATTGAAGATTTAGTATTTGCCATGTAATTTGGAAAGAACGAGTACTCGTATGTCAAGGACTCTGGATAGGGCTCGGGTTTGGAGGCTGCAGAGTAGTACTGTGGGCTGCTCTGTGCTGTACCGAAGCAATAGTCCTCAAAATGACCACTGTGAGCTCGCGGGCTCATGTCTGTCAGTGCTGATGGGGGTGGTGAAATTTCTCGGTGATCTGGTTTTGAGTAGACGCGATTTGGTGCAGAATGTGTGGAGAATCGATGCTGCTCTGTTTGCGCATGGCTTGAGTAGCTGTTTCGGCTCTTTGTACTTCCCTTTGATTCCCCAAGATCCATTTCCACAATCTTGATGTTCTCCTCCATACCCCTATCCATCTCCTACATGAAAAGTGACCATATCACAGATCAATGGTTAAAATTTTTCATCACTTCAGCAATTCCTCTCACACCATTTCACATCTAGACTAGCTATGGACACAAAAAAATGAACACGAAAATCACATGAATGGATAAGATTTTATGAGATTTGTTGGTGAGGCATGGTTCTGAAAAATCTTGTCTATCCATTTTGTTGTGTGAGGTGTCTTGCATTTTTACTGTACACTTCCGATTTACTTGTAGGAAGCTTTTTACAGAGGCAAAGGGTTGAGGCCATTAGGCTAATGCCCAGATCTGGAAGTTTTGGAGATATTTATTTTATTTTTGCATGGAGTTTCAATGTGAAAATGTGACAATATTGTGGAGTGACTAAGTCGAGAGATTACATTGTAATCTTTATTACATAGTGGATTTAATCTCCTCTCTCATTGGACGTAGTACTATGACTGAATCAGGTATATCTTGTGTTTGTTCGTTTGATTTATTTCTTTCTACTACTTTGTAATTGGAACTATTCGATTTCTGCATAATACATACATTTTGTGTTGGGTTTTTGTGACGGATTTTTATGTTCCTCAGACTTATTCTTTCACAATTTCTAACAATCCTCAAACTTTTATAAGGCTAGCATTTAAGAAAAGGAAAATCCTTATTGAATAAATAATTAATTCCAAAATTGTAGTACATATAACAACAATGTAAAGTAATTGAGTTGAGAGATTCAGAACTCTGTGATCATTATCAGGATAGTGGATTTGATCTCCTCTCTACGTTGACATAGTTGCATTGCCAATTCACGTATATCTAATTGTTTGTGTGTTTAATTTGTTTCTCTTTTACTGTTTTGTTATTGAAACTATTTGATTTTTACATAACACATACATTTTGTGTTGGGTTTTTGTGACCGATTTTTATGTTCCTCGACTAATTCTTTCATAATTTCTACCAATCCTCAATTTTCCAAAATGGAATTTACCTGAATCAAATAATTCCCATTTATGAGTTTTCAAGATCATTTGATTCTCATCTTGACTCCACACAAAGCAGGGCAGCAGAAAAGAATGAGAAAATGATACTTACATGGTAGGAGTGCCTGAACTTGTTGTCCTGAGTGGATTTTCTATGATTGAATTGCTGCCTCTGATTATCGGGCCTCGATTCTTCGACCATCCTGATCCTCTGAGCCCGAGCTCTAGCTTGAACTGTCACCAATGCCTGCATGCACCGGAGAGTCGTGGTTGCCTGTTTCCTCACCAGGTGACCCCTCACCAATGCCTGCAGCTTCACTAGTCCTTTCAATGCACAAAGTGCTTTCCTTGCCTAAAAAAACACCCCAATGACATTGTCAAGATAGTTAAGAATTAAACACTAACGAATCGACCAAATTTAGAATAAGGGTATTTTTAGTATTTTTAGTATCTCTATATTTTAATTGTGACATTTCATCATAGTGAAACTATATATTTTTAGTTGAATTATGTAAAAAAAATTATGTGCGCGTGATTTATAATTTTTATTTATTATTATTTTTATTTTCCTGTTTCATCAATCATCATTTAGTATTATGAATTTCTAACAAATATAGACATGAAATGTGAATATACGTACCAAATGAGACCGAAAAACAGATTGGATCTTTATGGCAGCAGCCTCTTCTATTAAACTGGCTCTCCCGGTGGCTGCGGCAGCGGAAGTTAGCCTGATCACAGCGGCAGCAGCAGCTTGTGCTGCCGCCACGGCAGCATCTGCGGCGGCTGCCGTGGCTGCAGCCACCGCCATCGCGTGCTTTTTCTGCTCAAATTGTGATTCCAACACCGCCGGAGGCGTGGTGGCAATGTTCTCCAACTCCTTCTGACCACCGCCCACGGTGGTGGCCGATGATCGCCGGAAACTCCACCGCCGCTTCTCTTTCGGAGTCATCGGCCGCGGAATCGAAATTGGAGTTGTGGGGTTCTCATTAGCATTCAAATTGAGTTGCTGATTGCTTGAATTCCTTTCTTTTTCTCTCTCTTTTTCCTTTTCTTTCTCTTTTTTTCCTGTCAAGAAATTTCTAATCCACTTGCTTGTCTTTCCCATCTCGATCACTCTTCACACAAAAAGAGAGAAATCAACAAAATGATATGTATATATGTCAGTAAATCTATCTATCTCTCAATGTATATATCATCATCAGTAGCTTTCAAACTCTAATGTCTGCATGATTGAATTGCTTATTATTTTGACAGATTGGTCTCACTCTTACAAACTGTTTCATTGTCACCTCTGTGCTGTATCTAACTAGTGGCAATTTTTTATTGGCTGAGGGATTGCAAGTAAAGAGCAAAAAGAAACTGATAGGAAGCTTTCTGGTACAAGATCAACGGAGAGTAGATTCTTTACCTCTTGTATAATTTTTTTCATTACCCATTTTGTCCTTTGTGGGACCCCAATTTTTGATGTGATAACCAAGGGTGTTTTGGGGATTTCATATTGGAGGTCATTGTTGGATCAGAAACCATGTGAGACTGAGACAAGAACACGTAGAATCCTTGTAAAATACTCATGCAGGGGTTTGTGGTCCCATGGGAGTTTGTCCTACTTGTTTGGTGATTGAGGGACTCACATATTTAGAAATAAATTATTTAATATTTTCGAAACATTAATTTAGAATTAAGAGACATGGTTTCTCGGATTGGTAAATGCAATAATTATGGAATGTGTGGTGCCAATTTCATTCATCTTGATTGGCAGGGTAAAAGATGAGGTCAGCTCCATAATCATATACACATAACATTGTGTACTTTAAAATTATCATTTTTTTGGTGTATATTTAGATTTTGTTTGCGAGTTAGATAAAAAGTTAAATTATTGCTCAAAACTATGCCTACTACAAAGTTAATGCCAAAAAAAATTAATTTATTTGACAATTTTTTTAATGATTTTTTAGAGTGAATAAAGCGATTTTTTTTTTCTTTTTACTTTTAACAAGAAATAAGTTGCTAAATGAGCTAAAGTTGTTTTTATGAAGCCTTAACTATGGTTTTTAGATTTCTAGTATTACTTTAGTTCCAAAAAAAATAAAAATAAAATATTCTGGTATTATTTTGAAATGAAAATTATTAAATATTACTGGGAGCATTACTCTATAATAATCACTAAAAATATTGTCTTTCCTCAAAACAGTGAAATCAAAAGTGAAGAATTAAACTAATCAAATTGGTGTATATAGCCTATGAGGAGGAATAATTTTAGGTACCATAAAAATTTATATGTAATTTATAAATTTAAAATTAATATGTTTTGAATTATATATAAAATAAATTTTATTTATATTTTAAATTTTAAATTAGAGGGGTTGTATCCTAGTGCTTTGCACGTGGTCAAATTAAACCCTACCAACTCTTGGACTCTTCTATCTATCTGTGTCCTTTGAGCCCAGAGCCCATAGGGTCATTCATGATCCCAAAGGGTAGTCTCACCCATTTCTTCTCTCCCTATAATTATTTCCCAATAATATTCTAAGAGAGAATTTGGGTCCACCTGCTTTTGTACCATTGTGCAAGAAGCAGACAAGGTTATGTGATGAAGGGAATTTGAGAGCTGTTGGCGGAACAGACAGGTAAATTAATGTCAATTGTACAAGTTCAATTCATGGCTTTTGTTTGGGATATATATCGCTGTCATTGCATGGTCCAATCCAATATAGTTGAAGGTATTGGTGCAAATGTTCTCCCGAATGACGATGTTGATGATGTCACTTTAAAGAAAAACTTGAAATAGATTTTGAGTCGCGTTACAAATGTTATTTTTATAAAGATAGCATTTACTCTTATTAGATGGTGTGCGGATTAATAGTAAATTCGCCTTCAAAATACATTGAAGGATCAGAATACACCTTCAAATTGATTGAAAAAAATATACTTTCAAATTAATTGAAAGTCAGAAAATCAAGGTTCGATATTCTATTTCGTGGCAGTGATGCGTACAGTGCTAAGTGCATTATCAAAAGTCACACAGTTCATTACCCACACCACGGGCGCATGTGCGGATGGTGTGTGGGCTTACGCTCTATGCACCTTTCTCACATTTTCTTATTCAAATGAATATTCTATATGGGTGTTTATTAAGTCATCTTTTTTTTCTCATCTTTTCAACATGGGACAAGCCACAAAGCTAAAAGAGCTTTCTTAAGAAAACAATGAAGGTTTTTGAAAACAATAAAAAGTAATCCATTTTATTTAGAAAATTCCCAACAAAAGGAAAATAAATAATGAAGGGGTAGAGACTTTAGAATAAAAGTATGAAGATATGCGATACAAGCTAAACTTGTCTAGCTTGACAAGCTTTTATTTGGCATGAGCCTATACTCCAGACAATCTAGCATAGTTTAAATGAGGCTTCTTGTTTGGAAACAAATTATTTGAATAACTTTTTGACTTTTTATAAAAAGATATGCAGAACAATAAAGAGCAATATTACAACTTGTAGTTATTTTTTAACTTTTTAATTAAAATGTATAATTGACAAACGAGACTCTAAGTTAGACCTAAGCTTAAAGTTCGAAACTCGACTTTGCTTATTGGTTTTGAAAGACAGCCCGTCAAGCCTTAAATTTCGGCCTATTGACACTTCAGAGTCAACCCATTATATAGTTTGTTGAGTGGGCTTACAAGTCTGTTTGGCCCAAGCCCGTTAAGAAAGGCCAAGCCCCTAAGCCCAAGTCCATCTAGGGGGTGTTTTGGAAGATTTATTTTTTTAGTAATTTTTTTTTACAATACACACACACATACATATATATATATATATATATATAAGTAAAGAGAATTAATTAATTTTTGTAGTAACTTTGATTATTTTATGAAGTTGCCAAATGAGACTTTAATTTATGCATCATTTTATTGTATGAAAGGTAATGGTATGATTTTAAACGGCTGTGATTGAGGCCTCGAAAATGAGGCTCGAAATTGCCTCGAATGCAATTTTTTTTTTTTTTTTTTTCTGGGCTAATACATTGCAAAAATAAATAAAAATAAATAATAATAATAATAACAAGCAAAGCATCAACCCAGCAAAAAAAAAAAAATCAAATTTGAGCCAAATTTGAGCCAAAAAAATTTGAGGCCTCAATCATTAATTGATTTTAAATTGTTTGATTTGCTTAATTGGAAGATCTAATGATTGTTTTATTTATTTTAAGTCCTCTCTCCTATGTAACCTTACTCTAAGAATATCCATTTCAGCCCCCAACAAATGTAAATTTTGATTAAATATAGCTAATAAATTATAAAATTCTCGCTCCATCAGCCTCAACAAATTATTTCTAAACTAGTTTTTGGTTAACCTTGCTACAGTACATCGCTGCATGTAGCGATATACTGTTCATAGATTATATAATATTTTATCATTTATTCTTAAAAGTGACTAGACATCCTGCTAGTCATCCAGCCGACATCCTGTCAGATGATCGGCTGCTGCACAATTTATTTATTTATTTTATTTTTTAATTTTTTTTAGGAATATAAGACTAACTACATAGATATATCTTATACACTTTGGATGTCCGGCCAGACAACCACTGCTGGGCATATATATATTTTTTTTGTATACATTTTGAATGTCCGGCCAGACAACCACTGCTGGGCATACATTTTTTTTTTTGAATATAAAACTGCATATATATAAAACAATACAAAATTAACTTCTCCTATACTACTTTGGCTACTTTTTAACAATACAAAATGAATATTTTATAAAATTGAATTTTAGAGTAAGTTTGATATAGTGTATACATACAAAAAATACTAACCAATATAAAAAAGTAATTTTTTAATTATAATTTAAATCAAAATTTATCGAGACTGATGTGAATGCTCTAAGATTGTGTTTGATTAAACGGACTGGATAAGGGGGAATTAGAATCTATCGGATTTAAATCTTGAGACTGTGAATCCCCCAGACTATTTGGTTGGATTGAATATGTATCCTATGTTTATTTTCTTATGGGATTAGATGTCTGAAAAAGACTATTTTTAGTTAATTCAATGTTTGGTTGGACGGACTGGATAAGGATAAATGTTCAAAACACTATTTTATCCTTATAATTTATAATTTATTTTTTTATTGAATATATAATTTTAAATTTGTAATCTATAATTTATAATTTAACAATACTAAAAAATTTTAGTTTATAAGGCCATAATTTATAATTTATATTTTTTTATTTAATATATAATTTTAAATTAACAACACTAAAAAAGAAGTCCATTCCGGACATTGAGGACGGGTATACCGATGGCCGTGACTTTGCCGGACTGGTTTAAGATGCCACATATTGACCGCTTTGACGAGTCTGGAGATCCTATGGTGCATCTACGGCTATTTTCAGATATACTAAGGCCGATGGGCCTCACCAGATTACAGAAGCTTTCTTTGTTCGGTAGGACCCTGTCGGTTGTAGCGGCCATTTGGTACGCAAAATTGGAAGATTCCATCAAGAGGAATTGGGAGGAGATGGCCGAGGCCTTCGTAGCTCAATACTCCTACAACACACAGATCGAGATCACAACTCGTGATCTTGAGACGACTAGACAGGAGCCGAAGGAGAGCTTTTCTGACTTCGTAACTCGCTGGAGGGCCAAGGCCTCGATGATGACCATTAGGCCAACTGACAAAGATCAAATATGGATGGTTGTGCGCAACCTCCAGCCCAAGCTCATGCAGAAGATGATCGTCCTCCCTCTCCCCACTTTTGTGGATCTACATGAGATTGGAGTGCAGATCAAGGACGCTCTAAAATAGGGTCTGATTGACAATGATAGAGAGCAGCCCAGGAGAACCTTCAACCGCAACACCAATACAGGCACGAGAAGTACTGCAACTGCCAGAGCCTCAGAAGTAAGCATGGTAACCACCACCCCCGCAAGAACCCTTACGGCTACACCAATCACCAGTGCGTCCGAAAGCAACTCACAAACAACCAAGTACCAACCTCGAGGCCAAAGAACCTTCACCCCATTATACATGCCCCTGTCCAAAGCTCTAGGGGTTTTGATCAAAAAAGGGCACTTGAAGCCCCTGGAGCCGTGGCCATTGCCAGAAACACTTCCTCCCTCCCATAACCCGGCCAAATATTGCGCCTTTCACCAGCAACATGGTCACGACACCGACCATTGCTTTAGATTGCGTCACGAGATTCAGGATCTCGTCGACAACAGGGTGATCGTGCCTCCGGAAAAACCGAACGTCACAACCAACCCTCTCCCACTACACAACCAAGCCCCACCTCCCAAACGCATCAACTCAATCCAAACTGGGGTCGTGTCATATAACCCTAGCATATATATCACCCCGTCTCACCTACCTAAGCCGGAGGTGTTCATTCTTGACAGCACTGACTTGTGCATGTTGGACATCTCCTGAGCCCAACCTGAACCAATGGTGGTGATCATCGAAGATGGAACAGGGATGATTTCGAAGAAAAGTGGGGCTGTTGATTCAGAATCTGAGGAAATTGGGAGCTGTGCTGAGGAGGTATACAATCCGGATGGCTACATTACGTCAGTGGGCCAGGTTAGGCCAAATGTGGAATTGCCAACGAGGGCAGAACTTTGTCTAATACGGGGGAAAGGACTTGATCAGGGGATAGATGACTTAACAACTCTGGAAGGGGACATTGCTAACCTTCAGTTTTTCAACGAACAAGATCCGGGAGACATGACAGTCAACTGGTTTGATTTTAAGGAGTCAGCAGAGGTTATAAGGTGGCTTGATGACCAACCAGATGTTGTTGAAGAATCTCAGCTAGAAAAGGGCCCGTCAAGGGCAAGGACATCAATTGTGGCCGGAAGGGCTGGAGATCAGAATGCATCACCGGAGAGCGCCGGTGCCAAGAATTTCACTCGAGATTTGGGTATTTTGAGTACTGAACAGCAGGCTGCATTGAAGCAGTTTGAACGGGAAGGGATCAAAGATTCTGAGAGAGCCAGAAAGGCCAAAGCTCCTATGGGGACTGAACGTGCTGTGTGCACAAAAACAGAGCGTGCTGCAAGCACATGGACGGAAGGTGCCATGCGTACAAGGACAGTTGTAACGGAGCCGGACAGATGTCTGTCGGCTGCCAAGGGCATGTGGTGGGAAGACGATGATTTATGTCTTGCCCACACAGATGAGGATTGGGGGAGTAACCAATCGGACGATACCTAGTACATTGGCGAAGTTGATCATATTACTAGTAGCCGGCGGTATTTCAAGCCCCCACACCTAGACCAACCAAAGGCGTCCGGAAAGGACAAGGAGTCAGAAAAGCAGAAAGAGAAGCCACCTGAAAAAGAGGCCGTACTGAAGCAGTTGAAAAAAATACAAGCGGACATCTCCATCTGGGGACTGCTTATGGCTTCACGTGTTCATAGACAAGCTGTCCTATCAGCAATGCACAAGGCCAAACTCTCAATAGACACCACACCTGAACAGCTGGTGGGATTGGTCTTTTTGGGAGGAGGTTCCCCGACGTTGACCTTTTCTGACAAAGAACTGTCGCCTGAGGGCGCAAATCATAACAAATCGCTCTACATCTGTGTGGAATGTAGAAGCAAATGAATACCGTTGGTTCTTGTCGATACAGGATCCGCTATTAACGTGTGCCCGTCAAGGACGGCATATCCGATCAGGTTGAAGCCCGCAAACTTTGTGCCAACAGCCCAGGTGATAAGGGCATATGATAACACAAGCAGAGAGGTGATGGGAACTGTGAAAATTCAGACCAAGGTTGGTTCGGGACAACACGAGATTGACTTTCATGTCTTGGACGTTCCCACAACCTTTAACCTACTTTTGGGGTGGCCGTGGCTACACCAGGTGAAGGCAGTCTTTTCTACCCTTCATCAGATGTTGAAATACCCCCACGGGAAGGGGGTGGCTAGTGTTTTCGGGAATTCGTCAATCCATCCGCCGCCAGAAGTGTCTACACCAGTTTTGGAAATCGAGCACGGCGTGGAGGGTGTGTTCTTATCAGGGTTTACTCTGGCTGAGGCCCGGGTCGTACAGAACATCTTAGCTATTGATGAGGGGTTATATGTTAGCGCACAATCAATGTACCCCATGAACAAGCTCAAACACATCCCCGGGATGGGATTGGGGAAGAGTGGCCGGAAAGGCATTGCAGTATCGGCCTAAGTACCGCACAACCTGCATACCTTTGGCTCGGGTTATCTGCCCACCAAAGAGGATTGGGTAAGGAAAGGCAAGGAGATGGCAGGGAGAGCCAGGGCAAAGCAGGAAAAGAAGCCTTATGAGTTAATGCACCGAACCGAATGTTATCTCGATTGCCTTGGTGGCATAGTCAGCCATATTGGTAAGTTATAAAAACACCCAGAATATCCTAATAGCTTAAATTTTCATTCCTACTCAAACTAACGTCTTGACTTCATTGTTTTGCCAGGCGGCAAAAAGGATCACAGAGATCAGTCGTCGTCACTATGACGTCGTAGAGCGATTGAACGACAGTTAAAAGAAAAGAAGAGCAAGGCCATTGTTGCAATTGCCGATTTGTCTACGGCGAAGGCCGAAGAAGAGCAAACAAGGGCAGTTGCTGTTCAAAAGAAAGCTCAACTCGCCGATCTGCTCCGCAGGGCCGCCTAAGAGAGAACAAACTTGATAGACGGTTCTCTAAAGTCAGCTCAAGAAGAAATCTTAAAGCTGAAGGCCGATCTTGACGTGGAGAAGAAGGCGAGGGAGGTCGCTGAGGCAAACGCAGCCAAAGCCTTTGATGTCGACGAGCTAAAGGCCAAGGAGTTATACGCTGACAAAGCCTTGAAGTTTGAGAATCGAGGCTTCAAGCATGGATGGCTCAAAGCTTTGGCGGCTGCCAAGGTGACTCTCGATCAGTCGATTCCCTATGAGCAATTAGAAGTTCAACCGCTGGAATCGAATCTAGAGGATTTGGACTTTTGATCGGCCTTTTTTTTTTTGTAATAGATATTTTGCACTGCCTTTGTTTGTTTTAGAAGCTTTTATTAGCTTTCATTAGCACTTTATTTTGGACGGACTTAGGCCATTTTCATGTATAAAGTGGATGTACTCAGGCAGATTATTAATGAAAATGCCAGTTTTATTAATGAATGTTAATGATTAAGTATTGAGAAACTAAAATATGCCATATCAATTAAGAACATGACTAATAAATCTGACTTTGCCCCAGTTGATCACTGAGCATAACCGCCGAATACATAGACAAAGCATGTTCATGGTATCAGGTAGAGCATTTTTCATAATTCGGCAAAATGTTTGAAGATAAGCCGAATAGATTCATAAATCTACCTTTGTCTTAGTTGGTCACTGAGTATAACTGCCAATACATGGACAAAGCATGTTCATGGGATCAAGCGAGGCATTTGGCATAATTCAGAAAAATGTTTGAAGATAAGCCAAATAGATTCCTAAATTTGCCCTTGTATAAGCCGAATAGATTAATAAATCTGCCCTTGTTTCATCTAATCACTGAGCATAGCAGCCGAATACATAGACGAAGCATGTTTACGGAATCAGGTGGGGCATTTGTCATAATTAGGAAAAATGTTTACAGATAAGCCGAATAGATTCATAAATCTGTCCTTATCTCAGCTGATCACTGAGCATAACCGCCGAATACATGGACGAAGCATGTTCATGGGATCAGGCGGGGCATTTGGCATAATTTGGCAAAATGTTTGAAGACAAGCCAAATCGATTAATAAATCTGCCCTTATCTCATCTGATCACTAAGCATAGTAGTTGAATACATGAACGAAGCATGTTTATGGAATCAGGTGGGGCATTTGTCATAATTTGGCAAAATATTTGAAGATAAGCTGAATAGATTCATAAATCTGCCCTTGTCTGATCTGATTACTGAGCGTAACTGTCAAATACATGGGATGACGGCGACGACCGCCGGCGCTTCATAATTGTTACAACCGTAGTTGATAAGTGAGGTGGCCAGGCATGTATGGGGCCTGTGGCCTCTTTAAAGAGAGGCTCTTAAACCTAATTGAACGTAAGAGAGAAAAGAGCACTGCGTCGATTGGAGTAAAATTTGTATATCCAACAAGGTATTCTTCAACAATAGGGGGGAAGGAAAGACGATGGTTGAACTGGACGTAGAAATGAACCATGGAACTGGTGGCGAATCTTCCTGAATGGGTAAAATGGCATTAGAGGAGCAAGAAAGCCGTCAATCCCCCCGTCGTCGAAGCAGGTCCCCAAGAGGGGGCGAGGTAGAAAAATTGCCAAGGAGGTGGGTGCAGCAACGAGGGAACTCAAGAACTGGGGGTGCACTTGCTTCAACGCGGAACGAACCAAGTAGCTCACCACGCCCATTATGTTTTTTGTTTATCGGGAACAAACCAATGACCGAAGCGGACTCAATTATTCGAGATCCGAATGTTGCAGTCGAGTTTACTTGGCAAATATGTCAACCCGAAGTGCATTAATCAATGACTGGACGGGGTGACTATGAAATCTTTAGAGAGAGCAATCATGGAACGGTCAGGGGACTCTATAGCTCATATGAGATTGGCATGCACCTTCAAGCCTCGAAAAGAGAAATTGAATAGAAAGACGGGTGGGCGCATTCAGGATTTAGAGCGCTACGCAAAAAAGGCCGAGAGTGAATTAGGAAAAGCCAACGCCTCCAAGACTTAATCAGCGGGAACAATGAACCCGATTGTAATAGACAGAGTAAACTAGCGCCTACTTGATCATGCCATAGCCGATCAGGATACGGCAAGCATGTTCGCAAAAGAAACGATAGAACATGGGCCTATGAAGAAGGCTTTTTCGATGGCCGAAAAATTGGCATTGAAAAGACTAAAGAAAAGTTGGTGAATGATATTGCCGATGCGAGAATCGTGGCTTTAAGCACAGATGGACCAAGGCTCTGCAAGCCACTGGTATCGACTTGGCGTCGCCATTGTTCCAAAGATACAAGTTTCCCTTTGATGCTTATAATGCCGAGAAGATTGATGATGAAGAAGAATGTGCCGATCCGGAGAAGGCTTAAATAACAAGAAAAATATATTGTATTTTTTTTTAGCACCCATGTATTTGCAATTTTTGAAATAAATACATTCTACTTGTTTGTTTGATGCTTGTGTCAGCTGGTCAGTATTGCATATGCCCCGTGCCACTCTATTGCCCTTTTAGCTCGTTGATGCGTCTTTACAACTGTTAATTGCATATTTGGAGACTTATTCGGCCCGTACTGTTATCAAGGGATTA